>QVOA01003876.1:0-13819 GCA_014825685.1 Pseudomyrmex cubaensis | reverse complement strand
ATACTAATACTTTTTCTTTAGAGATACGAGTTGCGCATGTACTTGGCGCCTTTTTTTACCTTTTTTTTGAAAAGGTATTTTGTTCGTTAATTCCAACCGGCGTTTGAATTAATGAAACGGACGATAGAAGAGATAAGAGAGAGAGAAAACGAGCGCGTAAATCACAAAGCGATCGCAAAGCAATCACTGCCGCTTCTCGTTCTCGGTCACCGCGTTCGAATGATAATCTCAGCGAGATATGTTTTTGTTCTATGTGTCATATGGCAACATAATGTACAAAAATACTCGGCTTTTCTTGTGATATCGTTTCCTCACGACTTTCTTCGCGATCTCGCTCAGACTTTGTATTTTTCTCTTGGAAAAAAGCTCGGCGCGCCTCGATTACATAATACAAAGGGCGGGTCCGTGACTTCGTCAGCCAGTTTATCGGCCTCTCAGGTATATAATACGACCGGTTGACAGATGTTGCGACGAGATCTTTCCCGTCGTGTGGTCCCTGATGCTACTACACGCGACGCTACTTTCTCGATCCGTTTCCTTCTGCTCGTCGCGGTGTAATTCCACATTTACGCATGCGAACACACAACTCGTTCGTATAATAAGTTACACGCGAATTATACCTATGTATATATACCTATGTATATATACATGCCGTGGTACGCGCGTGAGCAGCAAAGAGGTTCCTCGCATGTGCGCCATTATTGCAATTTTGTTAGCGGAAACGATGAGAAGCGGCTCGTTAAGCGGCTGGCCGTCGCTTGTTTGCGCGCTCGCGCCGGTTCTAAAAGTCGAATGCGAGAAGGTCTCTCCTATTGTGCCTCCTGAATGAGCGAAATAACACCTTACTCCCGGTAACACCGCGAAATAAGATGGTTTCTCGCGCGCGTACGAGTTACGAGAGAGTCCGGTTGTTTCTAACGTGTCTTACCCTCGATCATTGCGCGCGCGCGCAAGGATACTTTGCCCCCCCCCCCACCTCTCGATTGAGCAGCACAGGTGAAAAGCGCTTGCAGAGGTTGCATTTCCATCGCTGTGATTTAAAAGTAGCACGGTTAAAAAAAAAGCGCGGCATCTTTTGCGCGCGCGCGAGGCAAAACCTTTGCCCGTCGCGTTCGTGACTCGCGCAGGCTTCTCGAAGCAAAGAGATTCGAGAACAGCGAAATGCGCGTGATACACGCAACGGAACTGTGAATAGGAAAACGAAAGAGCTAGAGTGTGTACACACACATGTCACTTTGTGAAAGAAACGAGATGCAACGGCCTGCGTAACCTTCGAACGCGATCTCTCGCACAAAGACCGCGGGGGAAGCGTATATGATGTAAGCTCGAACATGTACGGGTGCAAACAATCGCTCGCGGCAGTGATTTATGGATTCTTATGGGGTCTACGGCGACACTCTCGGGTGTCTGTAGCGTCGTGGCATTTCGTATCGCAGTCATTCCGCTTCCGGGATATTGTGAATCGAACGAACACCGTCGCAAACGTACGTGAGATCTCGACACGCCGAACATTGTAGAGATTGTAAGTGTTGTCTGTAAAATTTGTACGAAAATAGACACGGGCGTAAGACCCGAAAATCGAACGTAGTATTCTCTCTAAATTTCAATCTCTAAAAATCGATCTCATCTTCGCTCTAATCATAGAGCCACCGACCAGTTCACTTCATGTGGAGTCAATATTCACTTCAATAGAGTGAATTTATATACTCTAAGACAATAAATGAAAAATTTAACTCTTATTTTTAAAGTGAAGTTTGTCACATTTTACTTCAAAGTGAAGTGTACCAAACTTCACTCCAACTTAAAGTGAAATCGCCTTCTTGCCTTGTATCAGTATCGGCGTTCAGTTAGCTGTTTAACATACAGGCGACGTATTTAGTAAATTTATATTATGTTATATAAATTTTATATTATATAAATTTTTATATATTATATAAAATTTATATAATATAATATAATATTATTATTATTATTATTTATAATATTATATTATTTATATATTATATATTTTTATATATTATATTTAATATTATATTACATAAATTTTTATATAAAGTTTACAAATGTTGATGTGAACAAACAAATTCGACAATGAATCTACCAGAGATAAGTCGATAAGGTTTATAGTAAAATTGAAAAGATACGATAAAGATTGCAGTATTTGATAATCCAAAGAAAGAGTGAATAATTTCACTTCTTTCAAAAAGTGGAAGCGCCACTCTTTTCGAATGGCGCTATTTTCATGATTGCTTGAAGCGACATTTCACTTCAAAAGAGTGAGATCTTACTTCAAAAAATTTAGAGAGTTGTAGAAAATTTTAACATTTTGCGTTTTGAAATTTTAATTTATATCTGTCGCATGTTATTGTAATAAAGTAATTGGGGAACAAATTGTTTCAATCGCGATCGAAAATATCGATACGTCGAAACACACATCGAGTATTCTATTCTTTCTCGGACGTGATCTTTGCTTAAACGCGCCGGAGACAATCGACCGGTTAATAAATAGTAAGGAAGTTCGATTAAATAACCGGTTGTAGGAACGAAACAGAGAGGATCAATCGGCAATAAAAAAAAACCGGTTTGAAAACCCTACACGAGCAATTTTTTTTTTTTTTTTTTTTTTGTCTTGTCACGTTTCGTACGAAGTTCTTTTCGAATGTGCGTTGGAACATTTTATGGCCCGTCGTACCGCGGCTTTTAAACGCCACGAACACGTTTATTGTTCGCTGTTGCGAGACGGATTTATTTCGGACTACCTGCCGGCCGCAGACGACGACTGATTGCGTACGTTTCGTCACGCGGAGAATAGAACCTCAGCAGTTCCAGTTTCGGTTCCTTTACGCTTTGAAAACTTATTAAACTACAGTAGTCCGGTAACGTCGATCAGTATATATTATTCTCGCATTGCTTTTAGTGTGAGAACATGGGAGAGACAAAAGCAATCGTTCGAAGGTTGCCGATCAATTCGCACGTGAGAAGTTACAAATCGCTCAAAAACCGATAACCGGAAATATCACGATCTTGTTGGTCGCCGACGTCTAAGCAATGTAAGGCGTGGGCGATCGATTGCACGACGGTCGATCGATCCGCCGGCATCAACAGCGAGCAGTGCGGAAGAAAGTACAGGTATCCGTGGAATGTGCGCAGATCGACGATTAGCAATCTGTTAGTTGATGCGTATTTTGCCGCTCGGTCGTACACATCGCGATACAATCGCTTCGACACTTTTCGCGCAGGCGTGTCTGTGTGGCGAATACATACACACACACAAGCGATGTCGCTCGAGATATCGCAAGCACGCTCGTGGCTGGAGCGCAGAAAATTGGAGCCGCATTTGACGGAGACTCGGCGCCGTCTCTTACGTCGTGGGCGTCGATCGTGCCACGAGCAATCGCACGGCGATCTTCTAGATCGCGCTTTCGCGTTCTGAAATGGAACGTTCTCCAGATGGGGGACACAAGAGTGGGGCGTCCCGTGTGGAAGCGTGCGCTCGCAGTTTCTACTATTCCCACGCCCACCGGCTACGAGACCGCAGAAGAGCGTCTAACCGTAGTCGTCGTCGCTAACCACTGACATTACGCTTGAAAAAACCGGCCATAAGCCGATTCCGTCGTCGTTTGCCTCGGCCTCGAGAATCGCGCTTGATACCGCCGGCACTAAAGTCCTTCGTTGTACGGTGACCTCTGCCAAAACGATGATCTTTACGCCGTCGAAGTCGGCGAGATGTTTCTTACGAGAGAGAGAGAGAGAGAGAGAGAGAGAAAGAGGGAGAGAGAGAAAGAGAAAGAAAAACACCGGTGTTTCCGTACGAAAAGACTTCGCGCGAAAGTTGACTCAAACCGACATTGTAATTGAAACCGCGCACGGTAATTTCGTGAGAAATGTCAGATTATCGACTGCTTGTGTCGAAGAGAAATGATTTATCCGATGACTTATTGTGCGATTTACTTACACACAAACTCACGACGACTACGAAAAATTATCCGCTCGAGAATTTCCTAAAATTCTGCCGCGAGATTAAGTGCAACAAGCTGCGCGCGTGCCGCATACAATTTCCGCCAGAGTGTATAAATGTCCGCTCCGTAACGATAAAGATTATCTTTATTGCCTAGTAGCGCATCTTGCGTCGTATTTAACTTGCTTTGACGTGCAAGATAAATTCTCGTATACGCAATTGCATCTATTCAAAATTTCTACAATCAAAATAGATTGGATATTACAGAGCACAAAAGTAAGATCGAAGTTTTGAGTCAAAGTGCCGCTGATGAGCAATCATCATCATCATCATCATCCCGACACAGCTTCGTGACAATCGCTCGAGCAAGAGAAGCGGGTTGTACGCTCGCTTTCGAGACAAGATTACACCTACTCGTGCCTCGCAACATCCATGAGGTTCTCTTGATTCTGAACTTACTGAAGTTTCGCTGGTGGAAATCGTTAAGTTGCGAGACAACCGATTGCCGTCGTCCCACGCGCGGAGAACGTGGCGACACGGAATCTCTGGTATATCGTCTCGAGACCACCGCCTCGGAAAAAAAAAAAACATTGGCAAATCTTTCGACAGTTACCTTATGGGAGTATCTCTTATATCTCTTAAACTGAACGGGAAACACAAAATTAACAATTTATCTCTTAAGCTCGCGTTATTTTTTGTATTTTTATTAGCACGCTGTGTTTATTTTGTTTGTCCAAGGGAAGTGTGGACTTCGAAATTTTTTAAAAATAATTTATGTATTTGACCTTTGTGACATTTTTAAGACACAGTAAATTATGTAGTTTATACATTTTATGCGAAATAGCAACAATATCGACGTATTTCAATCGAAATGTGTCGTTTCACATTTTAGACCTTTATCTACGCGATGCCGCATGGTTCTTCTTCTTGAACTTCATCGTTCGTAAATATTGTTGCTCGTAGCTACACAATCTTTCGGTCGCAAAATTTCATTATGAGCGTAATTATATGACGTGATCGTGTTTGTTGCGTTTGCACGCGATATCGATCCGTATCGATGCGTCTCTGATACTATACCGTACACGTTGTTATTACATCATTATCTTTATCAAAACAGTCGCTCTTCATTAAAATTCTGTGCAATATTGTTCGGAGCATCTCAGCGGAGAGACCAGCCAGATCTCGCACGCGAATTTATTTCTGTCATTTATCTCTTTCCGATGTTTTTTATCTCTAGCTATTTTTCGCGGATACGACGCGAGACGTGCGGTCGCATGATCGCTCATATTCGCATTATCGCGCACGTTTGCGAATAGATCGTTTAGGAAGTCCACGGAAAATAAAGAAGCAGAGATCGTGCACGCGAGAAGAAAAATACGAAAAATGGAATATACACGACGACGTCAGAAAATAACAAGAAAGGTGGATTCATAAAGGTGGAGACTTGATCGCTATTGCTGAGTGCAAATGCATGCTGTTGCTGATAAGACGCCATCTCTCGCACTCGTCACATATAAAACATCACTAAGGTCTGTCTGATAATCCGTAAAACACGTAATGATTTATTATTACATTGCGCACGGCAATGAGAAAAAAGGTGTGGACACGACTTCTATACTATATCTACTTTCGCGTCTTTGAAAGTATTATAAATTGGCGCGATAATGACAGTCGGTACTTGTTGTTTCGTTATAGAAATAAATAAATTGCGTACACGTTAAAATAAACACGTTGAAAAAAAAAAGCTTAGTTTCTTCGGTTTATCTTTTATATTATTGAACCATAAAAATTAAGTTATGTCTAAGGAGTACAATACAATGCAAATAGCAGAAGTTTTACTTTTTACAAGATGTTTTATTATTGTTAATTGAAGGGCTAATTCGTAGATCATAAGTGATCTTGAGAGATCACGCGATATTTGGATTTTATATTATTTAAGATCATTTTAAATCTATCTTCTGATGTGTAATCGATACAACAGTTCATTCAGCATCTTAGGATGATCTTAAATATAAGAACGAATTGTGTTATACCGGTCTAAATCCGCTGTCAAAGAAAAATAATAATACAGTTAGTAAGAGCTGGATGTGTACATGCAAAATATCTAAAGGGAGAACAAATTATATTAAAAATCAAATTTTATTCAAAAATATATTTTGTGCTTAGTCTCTATCTCGTACATATAAAAACAATTCCTTTTCTATTTTTTTTATTAAGTTAGTTTTATTATTAAAATATAATAAACACACCGATTTTGTCATAAATAGATATTAATTTTTACAATTCTTCAGCGATTATTACTATTCTTTATATCGATGAAATAGTGTAAAAGCCAAAATTATATATATATATATATATTATATACATGTCTGTTAAAACATGTTGAGAATTGTGTATTTATGCGACCGTTCTACTGACAAATATTTTTCTTTTTCTCTACTCAGCGTATATTAATTGTCTGTTGATGAGTCGAATTTAGCAAAATAACAACCAATGATTTTAAAGATGTAATGCTGAGAAGCAACAGAAGCATCCGTCGATGTAAAAAAGACGCCTGAAAAGATTACGCTCTGAAACAAATTGAGTATCGCTGACAATCATTTAAGTAAAAAACAAATTTTTGTTCTTTAAATGCCTTTTTAGTAGACTGAACTTATTTTATTCTTTTTCTTTTGTAAAAGCATTTTTTATTCCGTTCAGTAGTTACGATAAATAGTTAATTTAAAATAATGTCGCAATAATAAAACGCTCCAGCGTTTTCTCTTGAAGATGAACAAATTTTTATAAAAATTCTATATTTTTTATGATTCTTCTGCGAATTGTTTTAAACTGTGTTATTAAATTATTTTCATTTGTTTTATTAAAAAATAAAATGCACTGCCATAAAATATAAGGATAACGGTTTTTATACCGCCGAAGAATGATTTCTATCAAGAAATAACGAAGCATGCACCATCTAGCGGAAGATAATAGAAAATAACAAGACAGCTAACATAGGAAAGCGTCGATCATGTAACTTTTTCTTTCTAGCGTAGAAAGTTACGTAAAAAGTGAAAAGATTTTTTTCTAGTAGTAACTTCTATTATTAGTTCTTTTTAATGGAATACCTTTATATAGAAATATATATGTGATATTCTTTATTAATTATAGAAATATGCAGTATTCTATTGACAGAAACTAATAACAGCGCAAATTGAACAGTAAAAAGCTTCACGTGAAATTACGTGAACGTCCATTTCATTTAAGATTAGACTTTAATATTATTTGAATCTATTACTATTCAAATAGTATCTAAATAATTGCGAGGTTAAAATCCCGGTAAAAAATTTTTGATATATAATTATATATACTTACACAAATTAACATTATTATATCTAATTATGCAAATTTATACGCCGAATATGTCCATACAATTTTATACAAGAAGAATTTCTTTTTTTAAGAGAATGACTTCAGAGATATTCCATATCAAATTACAAACTAGAAATTACACTCTATTAGTATCATGTTAGAACCGGCCCAGTTGGTCTCGCGACCTGAGTGTGAGGGCTGCGAGTGAGAGATCTCGAGTTCGAATCCACACTGTCGGATTTTTCCGGGCCGGTCTCTTTCAAGTCGAATTTATCGATTGAAAAGCGAACTGAATCGGGCCTCCAAATCAGATTGAATGGATCGTGGATATAGAAGTGGAACATTGAAAAATATTGTAACCCTGAAGGGAATCAATTACAACTTCCGTTAGTATCATGTTAGATACAAAAGTGATTGTAAGTGATCTTTGAATAACGAAAAATGTAGTTTTATATAATTTTTTGGTATCTAACATGATACTAAGAGAGTTATTTTGTAATTTGAAATATCTCTGAAGCTATTCTCTTAAAAAAGAAATTCTCCGTGTATAAAATTGTAGACATATTTGGCATATAAATTTGCATAATTAGATATAATAATGTTAATTTGTGTATAAGTATATATAATTATATATCAAAAATTTTTTACCGGGATTAAAGGAACTAGAAGTTTGAAACACATTGTCATAGACAATTATTTCGTGTGGTTTCATCTTTGAACGTCGCTACGTTCGCGATTTATGGACGTAAACAACTATCAGAGAGAAGACATAGCAGTCACGGTCGCAATTTTAAGCTGTTATCATTTTTCCGCTCTGCTCGCTATGTCCACGATAGTGAACATTGGTAACTTACGTAGTCATAAGCGGTTTATCATCGGTGCATACGCTATGTGCACGCACGCCTATGATTCTATTCCGTGCTATGTCCATACAACGTGTGATTGCATGCACGTGTGTGATTGTGCACGCAATGTATTGGTATCCACCATATAGAGAAAACTCGAACCGGCAACTCATGGCGGTAATACCGATGCACGTGAATATAGCACGGCATAGAATCACAATTAATAAAGCTCGACGATTGAGCGTGCATCCATCAAAAAACTAAAATAAAAAAATTTAAAAAAACTAATAATAACACTCAATTTTGATATATTGACATTAGATTTATTTATTTTGATGAAAAAAAATACAAGGTTCATGCTTTCGTTTTGGACGTTGTTAGTTTTGTTTGGACGTTATTGTTTTTTTTTTTATTGTATATTATGTGCTGTTACATTAGCTCTATTTTATTGCTGCGACGTGAGCGCGCGAAACACTGAGCTATATAATATTAACTATATATTCGTACAGACAGAATTTGTTATTAGTATTTTTCATATATATTATTTAGTATAGTATATAATATATTTTATATAGTATATCAATAGTATATCTTTAGAGTATAGTATATCTATTATTTATGTTAGTATAGTATATCTTAACATTACACATAAATTGCTTGTTGATTTATTCGGTTGCAGTTTTCCTCGTTTGTGGTTAGAGTGTATATAAATTTTATTATTCCACAATTTCCTGAAAAAGAAGCAAGTTTGTAAGTGTGGAAGAAGTAAAAAGATATTATAATTTGTTGAGACTGAATTAGTCATGCAGGCTGAACGTAAAGTTTGCACATGCATCAAAATATACATATAGTTAAATACATGCAAGATTATACTTTTATATCAAAAGACGACAGTGAATATTAATTCTCTTATTTTTAATGATATGAAGATTTATTTTCTCGTTTCCTCGCAAGCGAGAAAAAAAGACTGTGCGAAAATAAGATTTGCTAAATCTAAGAAATTTATATTGAGCTTGTTTCGGTCACTTACTGCGGTAAAGTATGTAAGTTTTAATATAAAATACTTTTTTTAAGAAATAGTTTTTACAGAAGCATCTTGTTGTAAAGTCTCTTTTTAAAAATATAACGAAAGAATTAAGTTTTCTAGTGAATATACTTTAATTATCATTTGATAATTGTAAAGTGTTTTTATCTTATATTTGTAAATTCGTTTATTATTTCTTAGATGTGACCAAAATCAAAAGCTTTCAAGTTTACTTTCAACTTGCGACTTGTAAATTTTTAATTATTGATTCTTCGAGCGTTTTAGAATCTACTACATGCACATTATATATTAATATAGTATGTGCATTATACACACACATGTACATATATTTAACACTTACCAGCTTCTTGTTCGTTAATTTGTTCGGCTTATTAAAATTGACTGCGTAATTTGGAAAATTCGTCTGCAGATACTGTAATCATTGTAAACATTGAAGCAAAATCGCATAATTTTACTTTGTATATTTTACTAAATGTATATAACATTAATAATATGTTTCAATCTTTCCGCACATTGAACAAACAAAAATTATACTTACATGTATATTTTGCTATCACAAACTTATCTTCTTTTATATTTCTCTCGATATTTTTTATAATATTATCTAATCTGCATTTTATCTGCTCCTTTTGAACATCAGTCATTTTTTCTAGTAAATCTACTCTTGTAACCCAATAAAAGTCTATGCGCTTTTTTTTAAAAGCGTCGCGGAGTTTTTGTAACATCTAAAAATATCATATATTGCAATTTTAAGCCTAATAAAGAATAACTTTCGAATTGTAATAATTAACATTACCGTAAAGAATAGAAATGTAAACGATTCTCTAGAATTTACAAAAATGTTTTGTTCATGTAAGCATAAAGTTTCAATGTAATAACTCGCGATACTTTTTAAGTTCTGCGTATCTCTGAATTTCTGAAAATTTAATTATTGGTTATATAACATAAAATAAGTTAACAAAAACATATAAAACATATTGCTAATAAATTACAAACAATTTTAATCTATTTTTTAAATAAAGGTGTTTGGTTTTAAAAGTTTACAAAAAAACAAACATGTCTTTATAAGTTAAATTTTAAAAAATGAATTGTTATGTTATGATATTAAGATTAAAATAAATAGACTAACATTATAAATAAAACACAAAAATAAAGTTACAAAATAATTAAGTTACACTTAGAATATTAATAAACAAAAAAGAGAAATACTAAAATAATTTTATATATTAGAATTAAATTAATAAATTATAATTTTTCATTATTCGTATCGTTATACCTTTAAATGGCGTATTGTTGACTTTATACGATTTGCAGTATTATATTCATCAAGAATATCTTTCTCGAGTTCATAAAAACTTAATCGCCAATAACGATGTGATTCGTTTCCGTACTTGCTACTGTATAAAGGTTTGGGAACTGCATACCAATATCTATTTGAATTCTGTAAAATGCGTACATTAAGAGCAAACAGTAATAGCAATTAATAAATATAACAAACAATTTATTTTATGTTTAAAAAATCTTTGAATTTTTTGCAGATTTAATTTGTTTTATGATCTCCGCACACAGAACGCGACAACGCGGTAGCCAATCAATATCTCATTTTGTTCAGAAATAATAGAAAACTATATAATGGATATACATTCAATATATAACTTATTAGAAGTAGAAAATCTATTGCTAGATTTAAAAATGTCGAAGTTATTAAGTCACTGATATGATTAATTATTTTGAATAATACAAATTTTTTCTATTTCCAAGGTTTTTAGTTAATTAATAAATTTTTATTTAATTGTTTAGTTAATAAATTACATTTTGTGCAAAATAATGTATCAACATATATAAATATTTTAATTTTACATACGGTAGAATGTCTGGCGTTGAATCCTGGTGGCGGATTAGAAATCGGAAATGCTAATACAGGAACCAAATCTATGTCGATCGGTTTTGTTATCGGCGTAAATGATAAGGTAAAGGCGGGTCCTGATTTCCGTTTTATAGATATCTACAAAGACAAAATATTATTAATTTTATATTAAAACTATATCAACAATTGTTTTAGCTTAATTTGTTTAGGTTAAAACTTATCTTCTATAAACTTTACAGAAAATTACACAAGATGTTACAATTTACAAATATAAGACAAACAACTTACCGGATATGAAATTCCATCCAAAAAAATTAAATTACTGTTACTCTGCTGGCTACTCTGATTGGCTACTTTGCTTAAAATTCCTTCTATCCAATTACGAAATTTATTTTGGTTTAAATATGCGTCTTGGTCAATAAAATCATTCATTTCTCTGATCCCAGGAAACAGAAGTAAGTTTGTTTTTTAATTATAAAAAAGAAATATAATACTAAGAAAAAAATTATATATTTTTCAAATAAAACATACTTATATGCTTTTGGATCAAGATTTAAGGTCTTATCCCCCCTGTTTATACGTATTTTAGTATAACCAAGATGATCTGTTTTAAACTGTATATTACATTGATTAATTAACAGCGAATTTGGTAGCCTGCACTCAGTGCGCACCGAGTGCAGGCTATCGGATTCGCTGTAACTGTATATTACAGTGGTTAATTATAAAAATACAGTAAAAATCGTATAATATTATTTTATTAAAGCCTCACAATGAAATAAAATCTGTTACCTCAAAATCTTTTAGAGGTAAGTTTATAATTAAGTTTAGATCAAATTCTTCTGGTGCTCCAACTCGAGTTTTTTTAAAATAACTACCCGTATAAGAAATTTTTTGGTAAGCTTTATCGAACAACGCGCTTTGGTTTTTCATGGCTGATATCAGTTTTTTTAAAATCTGCGCGACATAACATGTATAAATGTAATATATAAATTTCAGTGTACAAGTGTATAACTTACTATATGTATCTAGAGAGTACAATGAAAATACTTTACTTGCTCTAACTGCTCATTGATGACTTTTTCATCTGGAGACTTTAAACTTATGAATCCTTTATTCATTTGATTATACACATTATCGTTACTCAACTCTTTCTTAATATTTACTGCCTCCATTGCTACAAGTTATATAAATTCTCAAATGACCTGAAGAAATAAAAAAAGAAAATTCACTTTCTCAAAGCGCTCTTGATGACAGATTACACTTCATGTCAAGTTTATAAATAAATCAGTTTGTATGATTTTAGATTATCTTGTTTTATTATTTAAAAGTTTTTGTACTTTTCCAAAATTGGATTAAAAGCTCGCTAAAGAAGAAGTTCAAAGAAATGTTTACGCTAGCAACTCAAAAAATAATATGCTTTATTGTCATATTTAGAAACGCAATAAAGTTCGTGATAAAATACTTCGAAAATCGATTTGGACTAAGTCTGCATTTTCAATTTGTTAAATTTCAATTATATTGTGTTAAAATACATTACAATTTATAAATGAGTTATGTTTCATATTATAAGCGCTAATATTATTAAAAAAAAATAAATCTTATAAAAAAGACAGAACTAGATCCTTTTCTTGTGATATAAAATATATAAAACAAAACATATATTAAGTATATATAGTGACAAAGAAAATTTCCTTTGTTATAATGAAATAAAATACTATAATACAAACCTAAAATAAATATATATAAAAACTAATCAGTAAAATATAAGAACGTAAGAAATAAAATCTTCATTATTATACATTGTAAATAACATATTATTATTGATATAATTAAGTAAGTAATATAAGAAATATAATTAAGTAACACACACACGCACACACAAATTTCTTTTTTATCGTATATTTATACTCACCAAGCAACAGGTGCAACCTAAATGTAATTATTATGAAAAGCTATAGCACAATTTTCTTTTTAATTATTAAGTTTTTCTATTAATAATGGAGACAGGCATAAAACCGACGATGAAAAGAGTGTTTCATCTGCACTGAAGTCTTCCACTTCCACTGAGCTTTTATAAGCTGTACACACATATATATAACCCGTCAATGAATCGCGTTGATAAGCGATACTCAAATGTAGCACTTAGCTGTAATATTTTTATACATACATACATGTATATATACTATATATACTATAAATACACACACACACACACATACATATTACCTGTCAATGATTCGTCATTGATAAGCCTCAAATGTTGTACTGGGATTTCTTGTACTATATCGATAATTTTTGCAATGCAAGTTGATTTATTAAATCTTTATATAAGTTGTTTTTTTATAAAAAGATTTATAGTACCAAGCTGCTTTAATTCTGATAAAGTGAAACTGTTCACAAAACGCCGCTTTCTCTCTCCTTTACACATACATACACGCATACTACGTGCACACCAAGACAAGATTTTTAATTAAACTACTATGTTTTTAAATAAAATCTTATGAGCCATTGTAGCGAGTAATAAACAATAAAGGTAGTTCTAATAATGTTCTAATAATGTGAAACGTTTCACAATTATTTATCTATTTATATATTTATAAACAATGCAACAAGAGTTTTAATTAAACTTGTTGTGATCGAGGGAGTTGAAGGGCTCGGTACAATCGGGAACTTCTTTTTTATATAAAATGACTGATTTATTATACACTTTTTACACAGAGTTTCTACAGTCGTTTCTTTGTTACGCTATGCTG
>QVOA01003875.1:0-27820 GCA_014825685.1 Pseudomyrmex cubaensis | reverse complement strand
TTGCGTTACTCGTTTTATTTCGCAACGCGTCAACGCTTCGCTCTGCGAATGAGGTAAAAGTACCCGCGAGCGAATATACTGTATGTCCGCTGTTATCTGTCGGGGAGAATCTGCTCGTATGCGCGACGTCGCCTTTGTATGCAGTCTCTCGTCTCTCTGGATCTTTGATCTCGACGCTGCCGTCGGAAATTTTTCATATATCCGAATTGCGCCATCCGCATTCCGTTTTGCGCGCGTATACGTTCCTTGTGCGGCTAATGCACAATGCACTCTCGCTCGAAGGGGAGAGAGCAAAAGCGAAACGTATGTTCCCCCCGTATGTGTATGCGAAACGGTCGACATCAGTCGCCGTCGGGTCAAAAGTGCCATTCGAGAATGATGGCATGTGCATCGGGAAGCGACATTCGGCGAGAGAGAGTGCATTCAAGTTAGGCACGCGATCGAAAAATATATATACACGGAAGCGCTCCGTGAAACGTTGACGCGTTGAGCTTCGCGAATCGGAGAGCTTCCCGCTCTTAAATTCGCTTTTACCGCGAATAGAGATTTTAAATAATGCAACAACTCGCGTATTTTTCTTTCACGTCTACAATTTATTCAGAGACCGACTGTTATTTTATTTTACCGATTGCAAATCGATATTATTGTGCAATTAATTTATCACAGTGAGAAAATGTGAGCAATGGAAAAAGAAATTTGATATTTTTATACTTGAAAAAATAAGATAATGTGCTGGGTTGAAAACTTCCGCGGTGCACATTGTGCACAATGTTGTCCACAAACTGCCGAATTAACTCTCTTTCTCGCAGACGTCGAATAATCTTGGCGAATTTTCCGCCCTTGGCGCAATGTCGACGAGATGGAAGTCCGACGTTTATTCAGCGAAGAAGCGAAAGAGAAGAGTGACCGTGGCGGGTCGTAAGAAGGGTAGATAAAGTGTTTCACGCACTACATCACTCCTAATGGAAACAAGAGGGTAACGAAGAATCCTCGCGGGTTGAAACTAAAGGGGCGGGGTGGAAACTAAGAGAGAGTGTTTGATGGCGCGCAACGTCAAGTCACTCTACTTACGTACATACGGCGTGTGCAAAGGTCTTAGCTTAGAGCAGAAACGCCGTCCCTTTTCTCTCCGGCTCGCCCGTCCTCGACCCTCATCATTACCTCGCGCCTCTCACTCTTTTATATCCGACACCGCGTATAAATTACAGACCGCATTCGTGAATTACATCTCGTTACCGGGATTCCTCTTTAAGACTTGTCGTTTCATTCCTCTTTTAAGACTCTGTCCCACTCGAGGATATTGCGGGAACGTCGTATATTCCGATGTTTCTTCTACTCGCCAAGTCGCACGACAATTCGCGCGCGATCGCGCAATGTAATCCCGCTCGGAAGCATAAAGTCGAATCGTTTTACCGCGCTCCCTTCCGATTCGTTTTTTAATATTTTTAATTATTCGTTTTTTTTTTTTTTAATTCCCGTGATTTTTTTATTCGCGTTTTATTTATTACACGACAATTCGCGTCGCCTCGTCTTTGAGCGCGCGAATGTGTATAAAGGGAAAGAGGAAATCACATGTCGAAACAGCTATCCGGCTCCTCGCGCGTCGGGAAACGGAAACGTCATACCCTCACTTTGCTCGGCGGCATGTAAAAAACGCCCCGCTGCGGACGTAAGTGGCAAGAAGAAGGGTCGTTCTTCAACTACGTGGAAATTCCGCCCTGGGTGGTGGTGCAGGTACTATCCCCGAGTGCCTGTCATCGTGCGCGCGTTTTCCACGACAAAGCGAGATTTCTGTCTATAATATGGCACTTCACATCCCACGTATGGAGACGATCCTTACCTTTCATGAGTTGCCAAGCTGTTCTTGTTTTTGCTACAATTTCTTCGCGGCCGATTTTATTCATGTGAAAGCGCACGTTAAGTTGGAACAAGTATTACGTGATTTTTTTTATGTATTGAGAAAACAAGTTTAAAAAAAAAAACACATGAAATATTTCTGAACGATAAGACGACAAAGAACCATGTGCAGGATTTGCAAATAAATTTCACAAAGCGATTTGTCGAAACGTTTCGACGGTCCAACTCTTCAGAACCCAAGGACACCTCTCACATCAATTTAAAAAAAATATTTTCTGACTTTGTATTTTTTATTAATACTGTGTTTCGCATGACATTGCTCCTTTCATTTTTCCCGAAAACGTAATTTAAAGTCGTTTCAAAAATTCCTTCGCAAAGCGAGATAATACAAAGCCCGAGAGTCATATCGCCGTCTAAGGAATTGATCATCCCCGTCGCGCCGTCAAACGAGCCAAGTTCTCGGCGCGGCGTTCGAGTCGTGTGCAGCGAAAACATTTGGACGTCCGGCAAGTCGGCTGTAATATCCGCCGCTTTCCGTCCAACCTCTCGATAGCTACCGGCCGCATACGCTTCGACGAGCAAAGCTAAGGGATGATTTTTCCGTTTTCTCGGGCAGCGAGAAAGAAAAAGAGAGAGGGTGTGGGGAGGGGGCGGCAGATGAGGCTGCCGTGAAGTTTGAAACCCGCGCGAGGGTAAGTAAAGAGGGAGAGAGAGAAAACTGCGCCGAAGATACCACAACGACAACGACGACGATGACGACGACGAGGACGACGGCGGGTGGGAGAGGATGAAAGGGGGATAGATCGCGCGCGCGCTCGCTCGCGTGGGGGTAGATCTTGCGCCGTCCACTCCAGCTGGCAGCAGCATCCCTCTCAGCATTCCCCTGCTGTTGGCTGGCAACCCTCGCCACTCGGCAGTCACTCGCGCGGTTCGCTACCCGCGGGGTCCGCTCCTCTTGCGAGACTGTCAGTGTAACCTTCGGTGCCCGGCGCGAACGGTCACGTTGCCACCGATTCCTGACTGACAACCTCCATCCTCGACGACGAGAATCTCGTTTCCTTCATTCGCAGTTCTCTGATCGACTAATGTTCTGATTGTTCGCAGACAAATGCGAGATGCTCGCTTGCGAAAAAGAGTAAAAGAAAAAGTGGCACGCGCGCTCTCGTTTCGCGAAGTTCAGAGAAGTCACCTTCGAGTTTCGTAGACAAGTGTGTTTATCGATGAGATATGCGCGAAATATTAGCAAGACCTGCCGCCAGAAAAAAGTAATAAGTGAGAAAACAAGTTTTTATCGTGACCGCGAAATTGCCTTTCGGAACTCTTCAATATTATTTCCAATCAACGCGTTTTCGCGCGAACATTCGCGAACATTCGCGAATAACAATTCCGACCTGCTTGTCAAAGACACGGATGACGCAAATGCAAAATACGAAACATCGTGCGCGCGTACCAATCTCGAGCATCGCGAGCTGGTACAGGCCCGACGTTCAATCGACTGTCTAATCGCGGAAACTCGGTTCGATAAAGGCGCGCGCGATGTCTGTGTTCCTTCGTCTATTTCTTTCTGACTGCATCGCGGTCACGAGATATCGTGTGCCGGTCGAAACGTATAAAGAAACCCATCAAGATCGCATCGCCAACTGTAGTACAACTCGGCGGTTGCGGTTAAAAACAAAACAAAAAAAACAAAAACAAAAGCGCCGCTCGTCGTTTCCCGCAAAAATGTGTTGTTGAAAACTGTCGGAAGTGCGCCGGTAGATTGCCTCGAGCACTCCAATACTCGGCTGCGTGCGAAATTACCGCAAACTTGCTCGCGCTAATTCGTGACGAATTACGAGGTCGAGACGAGACGATTATGCAGATACGGTCGCGTGGCAGCGGCGTGTGAAAGTCGCTTGTTCAAGGCCACGCTAGATTTATCCGGAAAGTCACGTGATAGTGTTTTCCCGATATTCGCGCTAGTTTTTTCTCGTCGTTCGCGCGAATCGAAGCTCGGGGTGACTTTTAAATTCTATTCCCTTGAAAAGATCGAGCTTCAAACAAAATAAATTCGTCTATTCTTTTCTCTCGAGCAATTTGTTTTTATCTCGTCGATTGTTAAACAATATTGAATTAAATATTTCTTTGGTCTCAAAACTTCAAAACAAACAGAAGTGAAAAAATAATTGTCTAGTTTGTGGGGCGCGCGGATCTTTTGCTCTTTTCCAATATTTTTCCAAAGTTGACGGTTTTTGTCAGCGAGATTAATTAATTAATTAATTAACAGAGCTTTCGCGCGCGACGATCCCATTCGCCGGCAAACCCTCTTTTCCCCGTTCATGATTGATCCGTCGAAAGTTTTTCCTCGTGACTGATCGGCGGTGATCGCGGGACAAAGTGCGACGAGAGAGAGAAAGAGCGAGATAGTGGTGTGTAAGAAACGCGACGTGTCAGTTGTTATTGTTGAATGAAGCTGGTAGTTGTGACAAGAACTGGCGAACGGTTGTCAACCTGGAGTGCCAGGAGTGCGGATCACGTATAGCGCCCGTCTTTATGGGGATGGGCTTTAACGATAAGAAGCTGAGGAGATTACGAAGATTGCGGCTCTTCGGCCGCGCCAAAGTCTACCTCACGGTTCACTGGCCGCAATTGGTGGGTGTCATCAAATTATTTACTTCTCCATATTGTGCGTTTATAATTTTCCAGTTTTCATTTCGACTAACGCGATAACATTAGCGCATCACGCGCGCATTTCTCCTGATTATCGCTCGCTCGTTGTTTCCCTCTTCTACATCGATGTTGTGCTAATCAGCGATTTTTCATTGTTTAAAGATCGTAAATGCGCGCGCGCGAGGGAAATTGCAGTATGTATGAGAGTTAATTGGAAATAGCTCGTTATATCAGTCTTTTTCATTGTAACAAAAATAAACTGAATTCCTACTGCCCTGTCGCGCGGATATAATTCGCAGTTGTTATCCGTTGTTCGATGTGTGCAGTCACTCTTGTGAAAATCTGATGCAAATTCTTGTGTTATAACTTGCATCGCGTTACAAATCCTCAATTATTTCGGAATTTATATTCTTTTTCCCGAGAGAGAGAAACAGAGAGAATGGGAGGGAGATTCATCCACTAATAAATCGAATAAAGTTTGAAACGCTCGTTAACTTTTACCGAAACCGAGTCCCCGCGAGCTATTAAACGAGAACAAAATCAATCGAAAGCGGATGATTCTACGGGATATTTGAGTGGCGCTCTCTCTCGAGAGAGAAAAAAATCCGCCGGTCCAAAGATTCCACAACGCGAATCACGTAGAGTGCGCTCATCTTCGGGAAAAAAATGAGTCTTAACGATAACAACCGAGACAATGGCAGCTGTTTGACTCGCGCCGAGCTTATTTTTATCCCACGCCTCGGCGCACTAACGATTCTCACACCAGTGGATAACGATGGTCTCTGTCTCTTATTTTTCTCTCTCTCTCCGATCTCGTCCGGATTATTTTGCTCTCTGATTTCATTCCCGAACGAAAGAGACACATTTTCTCGTTAAAGCGCTTCCGACGTTGGCGTGGTGATTTTTTTCTTTTTTTTTATTTTTATTCCGCTCGTCAGGCCACGACAATTAAAAGGCACTTTCCGCAGGGGATAGTCGTCTGTGTTCCGCGTCTTTCCGCGCCACGTGCTTAATCCGATTTAATCGGCGGTGCTCCGGCCGAATTCAAATGTCACAATGCCGCAAACGTCCACGCGCAACCAGGGAAAATATGATTACTTGAAGAGCTTTACCCTGAGTCTCTCTCTTTTGAAAGTCGTGCTAAGTGTTGGCTTCCGACGCAATTCTGAATGCAGATTTCGCGGATGCTTTCGTACGTACGGCTCTCTCCGTAGTTTGGTTCGTTCCGTGCGTTTTTTTTACTGTGCAGCAAAGTTTTAGTCTTTGAGATTCTTGTGAAATTTATTTATTTTCTCAAAGAGCCAAATAAGAATTTAATTATCGAAATAATTGTCATTGTTGTCAAGTGCAGTTTGCGGCATTTCTCAGACAACTTTACTAGATTCCGTACAGACTAGATAAATGATCGTCCCAACGTTATTAGAATTACTTTTATTTATTATTGCCCACCGATAGCTTGCAAAGTTCGTTTCAATTTGAATGCAAAATAAAATGTCTTTATTGCGAATTACACTTATTTAACGTGGTCAGACGGAGATAAACTGAAAGTTAGTAATAATGCCCAGGCGGAATGTGTTTCCGCGTATCTCTCGATGCAACTCTCTCAAGCGCAGTCCGCGCTATCCAGATACTGCGGATTATCAGAGTTCTTGCACGACGTCGTAGTCTCCCGGAATGGTCTCGAATAGGCTACGGGATAGTTTCGGGATAACCTTGGGATTGCTTGGCTGCATAAATGCTTATTCCAGTGCGGACGCTGGTCAAAAGGCATTCTGCATCAGATGTTCACGTGCGGCGATTATTTTTTTTTCCTCGATTATATTAAATCAACAAATTAAAACTATTTTAAAATTATTGTTCGCGTAATAAACTCTCTCTCGTTCTCTTTCTCTCTCTTTCTCTTTTTCTCGACGTAACGTAATAAGCAATAATTATATCGAGGCACGAAGTTTCGCCGAACACACTTTCCAAGTGGCATAATTACGCCATTTCGCGTTTGATTAAAATTCCAATAGCGCAGCAGCGAGAGTTTATGACGGGCGCTCGTTGTAAATTTATCGAAATGCTGAAAGCAAGCCCGCGTATATCGGGTAGTCTCGCGCGCGGCGAATAAATCACCCCTCCGGCATCTGATAGAAAATTATATCGGCCGTGTACACGTTACGTTTGATTTACGCTTGGATAGCGCGCGAATCCTACCTGATTCCCTCGCGAACTTACCGCGAAGCCACGACGATAAGGTAACGACCACACGTACAACTCACAAATTTTATAGACATTTATTCTTTTACGTGGTTCCGCGCGCCGCCCGCCGGAGGGAAGAGTTTCGCGAAATGCCGCGCTGCCGCAGAGAAACACATTTTCCGATCGAACGAGAACGGTAGCGCGCGCGATAACTCAAATCGCAAATTTCTGTAACTTTTACGAGTTGGCATTACAGCGTGTATAGGATATTTCGAAGGGAGACGAATGAATTCGCTATTTCAATCACGTCCTCATTCGCTAAGAATTTCGCGGAAGACGGCGGGAGAGCGCGCGCGGAGCAGCCGAGTGATACGACAAAGTCTCGATCTTAGGAAGGAAACTTGCATACTATATATCGGGGAAATGTTGGGGATCTCTTGTTGCATTTCCGCTCCGATTCGCTACAATCAACGGGCGGCGGATGCGTCTGTGGAAACCGTGGAATAAGGAGAGAAGAAGATATAAAACGTCGCGAATCGTCGGCGGAATCGTAAAAGTGCTCGCGCATGGCGCTCCTTTTTAATCAGAAGCATAATATCTCTCCGGAATATATATTCTCTCCGAAATGAAGGCGTAACGCGAGCGACTTCTCGGTGTCTGGCAAATTGAAGGGGTTAGTGGGAGCGGCGTAAAGAGAAAGACTCTTTTATCATTTCAAAAATGAAGTCTGTTATATACCTTTGAAAAAAAAAGGGGAAAAAAAAGGAAACGAGTAACAAATTTGCTTCTTACTTAGCGATGTAATTATATTTAGATTTCAATGTTATTACACCACCACACAGCGGTGGTTCTCTCTCATCGCAAAGTATATATTTTGACGAAGTTGAATCTGGCGCGCAGACTCGGTTATTTTAATACCGCGCCATTACTTAACGGCGCGGAATTGCGAAACGTGTTTCCGTATATTCAACCTCATCTCACTTGATAGAGACTGTCAACACCCAGCGGAGTTAACAACGCGCATCTAAGTGCAAAACACTCTCTCGAACCTACATCCATCCACAATCCCATTTCCCTGCTCAATCGTAGTACAAGTAGCACGTCTACTCTTCGTTCGCGCGCGAACTCATCCCTTTCCCCCTTTCTTCTTCGCTCCCGTCCTTCGACTTCGCGCGCGTTCGATTGTCGCGCGTTTACGTGTGTCGACCGTTTTGCGACCCGTCTCTCGGCGTGTCGCGGTATCAAGATCGGCTGCCATTATAGTTTGACCTAGTTTTTCTTCAATTTACCCCGGCGGGAGATGCGTCATACCTTAACCTGCTGCCACCCGCACCGTATCCTTCGAAACTCACACGAACAGTTTCGCTGCTCCCGTCCCGTCCAATTTCTGCGATGTGTGTTCGCGCTGCGTTTTCCCTTTTCCTCCTCTATCTCCTCTTTTGGCATCCCCCCAAGTAGATACGTTTCTTGAAACGAAAGGGATCCCTCGAAGCGTTCACGCAAATTTCAATTTATTCGTAGGGCGGAGAGAGAGAATGAGAGAGAATGAGGCGCTTTTTTGACGACAGAGCGGGACTAATGAAACGATCGGCGCGGGGATGCTCGCAGGAGGCAATTATTACTCCGACCATTGTTTTCCGCTGAATTCGCTCGCGCAGACGACAGTCGTAACGTGATACGTAATTATAACAAGAAACGTTCTCTCTCTCTCTCTCTCTCTCGAGCGAAATTGTGATCTTCGACTATGAATGTTCCAAGAATTTGCTCCCTCGGAGTTAATCTGACCGATGCAATTGCTTTTCCCTTTACGACTTCTACGGTCGTTGCTTTTCGAAATTGGGAACAGGTTACATTTGCCGGCAAAACCTGTGCGCGTATCGAACAACGCACACATGCAACTATCGCGACCGCTCTGGGCGATATTCAATAGACGTTGGGTCGACTTCGATCAGCGGCTGCAAACCGTCGTTTCGCAATTATTAACAATTGCTCCGAGCCGCCATAGTTCACGGAGGGAGGGTGGACGGTACTTTAGGAGATGAGGAAAGGGCCTCTCGTGTAAATTCAGCGGCGTAACGACGCGCGAGTTCGGCGAGAGAAAAGATACCCGGGCCGAGCGCGCGCTCACGACTTTACCTCGGCTTTATAATGGATCTCATTACTTTTATCGCGCGGACATACATCCACCCCGAACTCCGAAATTACCTTCTTCCGCCGCCTTTCTCCTCTCCGGTTGCCCGAGACCGTTGCTTCGATCTCGCTTACGCTTCAATCTACATGCAAAAATTTCCCCATGCGAAGCCAGCCAGGCCGGCGCATCCAGCCAGGACGGCCATCACCGACCGGCCATCTGCGTACCTTAATTTTTCGTTAAAATTGCGACGTATATCGGCCGGGCTTGATGCGAGCATCGATCGGCAAAGTGCATCCGAGAAAACGAAGTATATATGGATTGCGTCTCATTTTCTCTCATCTCTTATTGACGTTTACAGAACTTTCGAAATGCTTCAAATTGTACATCGAAATCTAATTAAATCTCAACAAATTTTAAGCTCGCCGAAAGTTTACAACTAGCGGATAGTTTAAATATATTTGCACGTATATATTCAGCACATTGGCTCGTATTGACCTTAAACTATCTGCTAGCTCGTAAACTTTTACAAGCTTAAAATTTGTTGTATTTACGTAACTGCAAGATTGCGTTATTTCATGGATCACAAGTCGTATTTAACACGTTGACGCGAAATATTAGGAAAACCCTTCCATCAGGCCACGCGTGCCATAAGACAAAGCAGTAAATAAGTTTTTAAATTAAACTGTTTAGTAATATACTATTTTATTATATTTATAATGATTGATTAGTCCTATTATTAGTCCTGTTGACTATCTTCTCAATTTTCTACTTAGATCAATAATAACTTTACGTGTCATCAGATTGAACGAGCCGCAATTGATCAAAATTTCCGTGCCGGTCCGTCAATTGTCCGGGACTTTTTCCGCATCGCCAATTTATTTAATGTGTTACGCTTAATAGATTGATCACGAAATTGTATAATTATAAGCGCGGGGCGCGATGTTACGTGATACTCAAAATTGCGCTCTCGCGCGGCAACCGATCGGAACGATCCGGTCTTGTTTGCTTTCGCGTCGCATTAGCGAGGCGCGGCGAGTGCATCGCAAACAAAATCGCGCGCTGTGCCAACCGTCGGCAAACACACCCGGCGACGATTAGCGGAATTTCGTCGCATACGGCCAATCAGGTTTTGAACTATCGGTTGCTCCCAGCCATGGAACGAGAAACGAAAATGCAGGAAGGGAAACGCGCTTGTTTGGAGATTCTCTATGTATTAAACGCGCGCGATCAATCGGCAAACACTCGGTTTTTCGACGTTACGTCGCGTCGGTCCTTAAGTGCTCCCGCGCTTTAAGCGCACGACAGACGGATAACTCGATTGTACGGCAGGAGGGTTGTTGAACCCCGCGCCGGTTTATATACACGAGCCTTGCAGGTCGTACGTCGAAATTACACGATTACTCGTGTCGCTTGCGAGCTCGAAGAGTATCTTGATTAAAGCCGTTTTGCATAACAATGCTATTGACCCGAAGCCGGGGTGTGGGACCGCCCAACAGGGTCGTAAATATGGACGTTTTTAATAAAAGCGACTAATTTAACGCGCGGTTGCACGCGCGCGCACCGGACCGCCGGCTACGGGAAAAGAGACGCGATTGTATTATTACCGTAACTCTCCTCGCTTTCGTTGCGCTTCTCTCTGTGAAAAGTTTCGGCGTATGACTATTTTATAAATCGAGCCGGACTGCGCGGTAAAATCGCGAGACGTTCTGCTTTCATAATATTTTCATAAATGGGCGGGGATAAGAGCGCGCGTTTTATTTACGCTAAAATGAAAACGCCATAAATAACAACGGGAAAATATTGCGTGTCCGTGTAATTAAAGTATATATCCTGTCATGTCACAAAATGTCGGCGTGTTTTTAAAAAATCTCTCTGTTATAATTTCGCGAGATTTATCCTTCCGCTAATTCCGCGAGCGGCAACGTAACTTTTGAACTTCCGTAATTTCCAATTATCTCATCTTTCTATGTTCTAATTGCTTTTTTTAAAACAGACACAAACGATATCGCGCGCGCGTCACAGCGAAGCGTCTTTGTAGGCAGGAAAATCAGCGAAACGCGCTCGGGAGTAATTTGTATGCTCGATGGCTATGGAAAGCGTTTAAGGTCGTACTGTGGGCTTCCGGGGCTAAGTAGTAGGTGCTTTTACATGTACAGCCGCGCGATGTACATTATCCATGGATCCGTGCACGCGAAACGAGGAAGGATCCTGGAAACAGCATTTAGTCGGAGAAGTACGAGCCAAGTTTATCCAGCAGGCAACCTGTTCTCTCTACAACGCGCCCCGTGGCACCACTGCGCCAGAATATTCCGTCTTTACACATCGGCGCTTCTCATAAAAAAAAAAAAAAAAAAAACTCGGTTTTCATTAGCCGAGAATGAGCGAATATTGAGACAAAGCGCAATGAAATTCTAAGCAATTTAAAACAAAATTTACAAACGGTTAGATTACAAACACGAATAAGCATGAAGTTGACAGTTGTTTTTGCAAATTTTTATATAAAATGTTTGCGTTATTTGTTCGCTCGCAATTGTTTATTAAAAACTTCGGTAAAAAATTTGCAAACTGAGCGAACATTGCTACCTAGCTGGTTATTCTGTTCTTTGACGCTTTGTTCTCCTCTCTCTCCTCTTCATTTATTGCATTAAGCGTAATTTGACGCAATAAATGCAGGTAGTATATCTCTGTTGCGATATTATCAGTGAAACTATTATTTCCTCCCTATCGCACGGTGTGTGTGCGTGTGTGTGTGTGCGTGTCTGATAGCGTGTATTGCTTTCGAAATAAATGATGCGGATTATTGCGTGGAATATTCCGCGCTGCATTAATATATTTTCAGAAAAGTGCATTTGATTATTGGGGCGTTGTGATTTTCACATGAACCCGGGCTTGGTCGGAAAAATGATTACGGATAGATTGACATATCGAGATTGCAGGGGCGGTGACGATCGATTGATTCGTGTAATTAAAATAGTACCGCCGCAAATGTTGGTAGCCAAATGGATGGAAGAAGAGGAAGAGGAGGGAGGGAAGGGGCGACCGATAATTTATCGGCAGCCTCTGTGCGGAATCGCGGTACAGACGAAATTTATTGAATCATTCACCGCGATGACGCTTCGGGCGGAACAAATTTTCCGACTCGGAGGGGGGAAAACGCGTACACATGTATCGCAGTCATACGTGTGTCGCGGTTCCATTAATTGAAATCTCAATCTGTACAAATAAGACTAATTACAATGATATCGAGAGGGCGGGGGAGGAGAGATACACATTGGCGATCATTTATCACGTGAACGCCGACTAATTTCACAATTACGATCTCTTTCTGTCCATTAACCCGCAAAGGACTATTAGTCATCCCCCGCGCGCGTCCTTTTAATCGTCGTTTAATTGTTGACCCCGCGACCTCCCTCCGTTGCGACGCGGGGAGATGGACAAATCGAGGAACCGTCGAGTAATATATCAACAGGACGGAAGAGAGCAAACGCGCGCGCATTACTCGAGATCGAACTATACCGCCGAGTAGTTTGGCGTAACGTGATCAACTCCCGGCAAACAGTATTTACGTGACCGCAAATGTCGCTGTCGAATGGGAAATGACGTACGACGAGAGATGCGCTCTCTCATCGGGTCGTTAGCGACCCCTTGTTCCGCGCGAAACAAACACCCCTCCTCGTCGTTCGTTCCCGCGTGTTGTATGTATCGTCCAATTAAAGGTCCATTTCGCTCTGACCGTGTCAAGTGCCGCCTCGCAGTAACCGAGAACCTCTTCTGTCCGCTTGTGTAACGTCATCGTGTGGCCGTTCATTTCGCTCGTTCGTGGCTCTCGCGCAAACTTTTGACGTTAAAACCGTGACAGAGTCGTGAACGTGATCAGAGCGTCTGAAAGCGGGATTTTTCTTCACCCGATGGAAGTTTGTCGCCGTTCAATTAAAATGTCCACGGCGCGAAGCTTCCGCGAAAAACTTTTTCCCCGAGATCTCTCGTTTCTCTCTTCAATCGAGAGATTTCACGTCGCACGAGTGGTTAACGATCGCAATTAACAATCAAACTTGTTGTCGAGCGAAATAAAGGGGTTTTTGCAATTACAAGTATCCGCTTTGAATGCTCGCGCGTAAATGTTTTTTGTTAAACATTGCACTTTTTGTATTCTTTCATTTCTTAAACAAACATAATGTTGCCAATGTATCGCCGGAGCAAATTTGTTTACATTTATTCGTAATTCAGTTAAAACGCGGTCTCTCGTAATAATATTTATTTAACATTTGTAGCGAAGCTTTTTTGGAAAACAAAAAAAAAGTTCGTTATTGCAGGAGTGTATATAAAATCTGCAGCAAGCTGTACCTACTGCCAATTCCATGTTGCATTACATCGAATCGTTGAATAACATATTCGACGCATTCTGATTTTCAATCCTTCGAACCTGTTATTCTCCGCGCCGCGCGTGTGTTTTGACGGAGACTTGTGTGTCCGAATCATTTATTCTGAATGACGAGAACTGAAAACACGGAGTGAAAAGGCGGAGGGGAGGAGAAACAAAGTATGATCGGAACGATGCGTGCATTCTCATTAGCGCGATTGCCTTTACAGCGCGCGCGCGCGCGCGTATACATTATTTTGTGCATTTGAAATGTCGCTAGAAAAAAATATCAGCGCCGTCGGCATTTGGGCGCGTTTCAAAGCGCGCTTCGCGCAAACGTTTTGCATTTATATATTTTTAGTTTTTATTTATTTATTTATTTTGCGATGCGGCCAAGCACGTCGAACGCGCAACAACAGCACAATGCGTTTCAACGACAATGTGTATTTGCGCCGATTGTCACGGTATAAATAATGATATGCGTGAAACGCGACTTTGTTTCATTTTTTCCCATCGAGCGTGGACTCGTTGTTTTAAATATCAGATGCGAAGACTTTCCAGTTTGTTTAACTCGCGTGTTAATATCCGTGTTAATTGTTGCGTGTTAATGTAAATATATTAATATATTTTTTTATCAGTTTTAAAACGTTTCAAAAACTCTGTAAAAATTCATAGGATTTTTTTATTCAACATTTTGTTAAGGAAATATCATCATTAGTTTCGATATGTTTTTTTATTTTTCCAAAGTTCTCTCACTAAATAGTTAACAGTATATTTCATTTTCAAGAATCGCTCGGACAGCAATATCCGATGTTTACAGGATTAGAATTAACGTGTAAAGAGGTTAAGTCCACAAACCAAACGAAACTCGATATTCTACTTATTGTGCGACAAATTGGACATGAATCGCGTACAACTCTATATCGATCTCTCTCCCTCCCTCTCGCATTGTGTCGCGATGCCTGAATGCCGATCGACGACACTTTGGCCGCGCGGATAATTCGATCGAGTGCCGCGCGGTCCGCCGGTCCATGCCCAAATATATTC
The DNA here is from genome assembly GCA_014825685.1 of Pseudomyrmex cubaensis. Taxonomy (NCBI): domain Eukaryota; kingdom Metazoa; phylum Arthropoda; class Insecta; order Hymenoptera; family Formicidae; genus Pseudomyrmex; species Pseudomyrmex cubaensis. Next base: position 13,589 of record QVOA01003875.1, on the reverse strand, counting down.
GAACTCGAGTGGTCAACTCATCGAAACCGCCGACCGACCACTCCGCTCTCTCGTCCGCCATACCTGTCCTCTCTCGTTGCACTCCGCATTCGCTGCGGCTGCTATGGCATTTGCATGTTGTGCCGTGCCTCTCATACTACATGCCATTTAATTAGTTTTCGTCCCTTATAATTTATCAGGATATGACGGCGAGATCGGGGGAGAAAAAAAAAGATCGAAGAGTTGCCGGCGGCGTACCTCCGCGTGCAATTTTTTCAGCCGTCAGTTTGTGCAGTCACGTAGGTTGCGCAAACATTTTTTGCATATTCCGTGAAAAGATAAAAATCTGTATCGTATATGTCGAGTTTTATTTCCGCGGCGCTTTCGAAAGTACAGCTTTAATGTCGTCGATGAGAGAAATACGGAGATACGCGCCGTGAGACTTAAGAATTCGTGAAACTCCTCGAGAGTCTTCAGCCGACGAGGGGGAGAGGTCTTTCTCGATGATGGCATCGACGATGGTCGAAGATCAAAGATAATCAGCGACTGCGCGACATTTTCTCCGTTTTCGTCGCGACTGCAGAAGGGTCTGTTTGACTTGCGTCTTTCTGCCGCGTTTTCTTTTTCTCTCTCTCTCTCTCGAGCCATGAAGTGACGAGATCGCGAGGAAAAGCGGAACAACGAGAGAGAGAGAGAGAAAGAGAGAGGCTCTGTTTGCCAGCCAAGTTTCTGAGTGCACTAGTCGCTGCGGCACGACTTTGCTCCGAGAGATGGAGAATTCATCGTTTTCGATGACGCGGCCGATTTTGCGGGGCGTGTATTTCCGTCTCGCTCGAGTATGCGCGCAATTTTGATTGATTTCCGTCCTTTCGAGAGAGGGAGAGAGAAATTTTGCGCGATCCCCTCGCTGCCTTAGAAAAATCACGTCAGGCATCGTCGGATATTTAAACCGGAACGTCGCTAAATGTTAAATGATTCCGTTCTCAATATCGCCGATATTTCCGATATCTGTTCGTGAAAGAACCGCGAGGATATAGACCGCCGGACAGAAGTTAATCGAGGTAACGTGTACTCGGGATTTTATATTCCGCGAAGCTTAACGAATCGATGGCGGCAATCAAATAGCGCGTCGACTCGTCGTCGCGGAAAATCATTGGGAAATTCGTCGATATGTTTCCGCGGTGAAAAACGTTCCTGCTTTCGCGATCTACTCTTTTATTTGTTCACCGGTCCGCGGTCAAAAAAAAAAAAAAAAAAAAAAAAAAAAAAAAAAAGATACGCGCGAAAATTTTACGACACCGGTGAGACGCGCGCGCGCGCGCGCGATGTGATCGCGTTACATTGTCGCGAATTGATTGCTCGACACGTGCGCGAGTCCCCAAAGCGAAAATACCGCAATGCGCCCCGCAACAATAATAATGTTATTGCGATTCGGTCGTACTTTACCATCGGCTCGTTTGATCGATAGACAGAACGTCGGATGGAACTTTTGCGTCACGCGAACTTCTTCGCTCGTTGTGTAATGGAATACACTCAAATTACACGCCGTGTATTATTAAGTAGGTAATTAGCAATTGTCGAGTAAAATATCACACTAAGTTATTGACTCGATGTTACCATCAAGATTGTTCGCAATATAAGCCCTTTTCATTCTCTCAATTTTCTTCCAACGTGTTTTTAATTGTTTTTTTTTTTGTAATTATTTTATGAATAATTGTTTTTAATTATTTTGTAAATGTTACATCTAACCTCCCTGCTCGCGAGCATATATTTTATTTTACATTTTAGCCTGTGTGTATTCGCAATCTGTTTGGACGACAAATTACAACTTACATCGCAGTCTTTGAGTTCCTCGTTTCGTCAGTAGACTGCGAAATCTTTAGCTTTATCCTCGAAAAAGGCGCTCGGAGGTACCGCCGCCGCCGTGCTCCAAACGAGTTTCCGCTTGAAAACCAACCGTTAATCTCTCTCTTTTCAGCGATTGCAATTCGCTACAAACTTAGTTTCGGACAGAGTCGTCGCAATCTCGGCGCACCTTTCAAGACAATTCTTTTCAAAGAGAAGGCGACTCCGCGCGCGCAAACTCGCCTGACGATTTCCACGGCAATTTGCGCCTTAAAACGTTACTGTGCTCGCGGCTTTGTTCAATAACCGATAATACGCGTTTGTAATTTGAGCTAATCCTCTTTCTTTTTCGCGGTGATTTTTATAGATGACTAAACCATTTTCTTTTTTTTTTTTTATCCAACGCAATACTCTAATCCTTTGCAAGGATTTGTATTTATTACGTTCGCGTACGCGTCGGCTTCGCAGCGGATTTGTGCGAAGAGTCAATGACGTTAATCGATTTGTCGATTTTCTCCGCGTTGCTATTTTCGCATACGTATCTCGCGCGCTCTGTACATCGCGCGCGGTTTGCTTTGAGTCGATTGAACCGATCCGTGTCCTTCGAAACCCGCGCGTACACGCGGAACACATGTTCCACACACGTGCGGCACGTATGCGGGCGCCTTCTGATGCAGATGACATGCGGATTAGCTTTGCTACAGGTTTCTTGCTTTGAAAGCCGATTCAGGCCGAAAGCCTGATTGTGCCAGATCCCGTGCTCGATGCATTTTCGAATAATTTGAAACACTGGACGAAAATTGCCGCGCGCGGCGGCGGCAACAGTCATATACTATTAGATAATTAAGTTTTCCGTGCGTTATTCCTCGTTAAGGTTTTTACGCATTCGATCTCCGACGCGAGATCGCCAACATCACGAAAAGAGTTTCGTCTCTCGATGCAAGTATCTCCGTGGATACAGTCTTTCTAATCGAAGTCTTCGTACTTTTCGCATTTTCGTCGGGGATCTCTCCTCCCTTCTTGCCTGCTAATTGCCACTTCCAATTTCAGCTAATTACTTTTCGCCAAGATCCCCGAGCGCGTTCTTTTCCGATCTGTTATCATGGTCAAACTTTTACGGGACGAACGATAATAGCGTATCTCTCTAGAAATCGGCACCGACGCTTCAGCTTAATGAACACAAGCAACGGAACAGAGAGCGACAGAACAAATTGAATTATTCTATCTCTCACACGCACACATAGAGATCGTTTCGAAAATCTTACGATATTAAAATTTATTCAATTCATATAATATAATTGAGTCTTGTGACACTCATAGATTTTTGTTGCAATAGTACGTAGTACTACTATACTAAGTAGCGTTTTATATATATCGCATTTCGATATATATCGCACATCGATATATATCGCACATCGATATATATCGCACATCGATATATCGATCTTCTTTTTGTTTCTAGTATTACGCTAATGTTTCAAACTATAAATACTTGTTTATATTTTTCCTATAATTTAATCGTGACATTAAATACTTTTCGGAGTTTATCAATTTATATACACGTTCCGAAGCTCATTCGGTGTGAAAGATCGAGCTCGCGAGGCGCGTACTTTACACCGCGCGATAAAGTTTCGTCGCGTGGAATTAAAGTAAAATACGAAATATCGCGGACGTCGTTGCAGGGTGGCGCCGCGCGTAGTTTCGCGGGGTGAAAGAACAGGATGGGTAGGCAACACGCGTGAATGTATCTATTACACCGACGTTTCCTTGAGGAAATTCGTTTCCCCGTTTGCACCTGCAAACCGGGATACATGGCCGCTTCTGACTGGCGCCGGGAAACGCTTCCTAAAAGGGAGAGGGGTGTCGGTTCGGAAAAGGGGAGCCGAAAGACATGAGGGTGGAAAACGGTTCGGAGCCTCTTTAGTGGCTCGTAATTCAACGAGAGCTTTTCTCGAATTCCCGGCAGCTCGGGAAGGTTGCGCCGGGGATACAAATTCTGCACGCACATTTCCATGGAAACGACCGCCGTCGCTCGGACGTGCGGCGTAAGAAGAGAAGAGGTGACAGTCGCGATACATTCTTCAAAAATGCCGGCCGGCTATTGAATTTCCGTGCCGGTTTACTCCGGGGATAACCCGTGAAATCGTGCATTCTTAACGTCACGCGAAAGAGTTTTCACGAAAACTGTGTTTCAAAAAGAAAGATTGACATGTAACTAATTCGGCATTATTTACTGTCAGTGACAAGTGTGGAAGTGTACATGGAGAACAAAGGGAACGAATGCCGACCATTTGTTTCCCAAAACTGTTTAAAAAAAAAAAAAAGAAAGAGTTACATTCCAATTCGACATTGTTTAACCAACGCTATATAACTTGAAGTCACATACTGACATATCGATAGTCTTTCAATCTAATTTCATTTTTAGTCACAATGTGGCGTACGCATTTTGACCTGTCACTTTGCTTTCGTAACTATGGAAATCGTTTATTGCGATTGCCACAACAAAATAAATAAATTAACTCTGAAAATTGCAAATTCATTGTTATTTATATCAGGAGATTGATATTTGCTCGTTTCACGTAACAAATTCTTTTATATTCACAAAAAAAAATTCGTGTTTTACAAGATTAATTACCGTTAATGACAAGTGTGAAGAACAAAGAAAATGAATGCCGGCCATTTGTTTACTACAAAAATCGTGTTTAAAAAAACAAAAAAGAAAAAAAAACGAGAAATTTCATTCTAACTAATTCGGCATTGTTTAATTACTGTCACTGACAAGTGCGGAAGTGTATATGGAGAAACAAACAAATGTCGACCGTTATTACGTGCAGTATTTTTATTAACGATATCTGAGTGAAAATAATTCGATAATTTGTTGACGCAACGCTTATTGACAATTTCTCGGCGGACGGACAATGTCCGGTTCGCTGAGTTGTTGAGGGTTCCGTCGTAGGTTTAATTGCAAAACTGTGTTTCCGCATTGTTATGAAAATCTGTTTGCGCAGTTATTGTCGACCTCGGCACACAATGTCCGCGTTTCAACGTTTCCATGCAGGCACAGTCCAAGTTTCTGACAGACGTTTCCGTCTGGACCGGCGATGTTGAGAATCGATCGTTCGGCTGGTCTCTCTCTCTCTCTCTCTCTCTTGACAAGGTGCACCTGCCAGTCACCTTGATATTTTATCGAATCGCCTTTTGTGTGTGTACGCGCGCCGAGGTTGCGCCGTATCGATCATCATAACTTGTCGCTCTAATGCGTTCGCTATATTCAGCTGAATCATACTTGGACTATCTGCGCCATTGTGACGCAATTGTGTCTCGCGCTTCGGCTGACACTTTTATATTCGTCAGCTTATTACGCATTAAAGTTTTTTAATAATTTATATTTTCTGAAACCCCGTCTCTCTTGTTGACATTTATTTGCGGGAAATATTTGCGAAATATTGATGTTTCATCCGCGCATTAAATTTGCAAAGGCGAAATTGGGAGATTTCCATTTAACGAAATGTCGAATAATCCCGAAACAAGTTTGTATCAGGTTCTTTTCGATATCTTCTTTCCCTTCATTTATGTATCAATCGAACACTCATCTGACTCGCAGAAAGTTCGGCGCCAACTACATTATATACCGATTTACGATGTAAATGTAATATATTATACGTCACTTTGATGAATGCGTGTAATCAATTTCGAATTACGCTCTTCCAAATTATTGGGAAACTTATTCCTCAATATCCTTAATGACAGATAATTATCAAAAGGTTGATGAACGCTTTTTTTTTTGCAATAAAAATTGCAGCGTTGCAAACTTCGTAATATGATACACTTATGTTGCGCGCGCGCGCAAGAGTTTATAAAAAACATAGTTGGAATTGTTGGACGCGAGAGAAATTTCGTTTGAAAAGAGAGAGAAAGAGAAAAGAAACCTTTATTATTATATCTTGCTCGATATTTATTTGTCGGGTGAAACGAACTGTCGCTCAATCCGGTAAATATCTCGTCGCGCGGCGCAGCAGAGCGGAAAGTAGCGACTGTGATGAACGTTCGTTCTCTCACTTTCGCTGTCCTCTGTCACGAGGGGTTGCTCGCGACCAGGTACATTTATTCATGAGACTGTCTACTGGCTCGTATAAATTCCGCCCTACGGTCGAAAGCTCGGATCGCGTTGCGACGATATTTCGCGCGATTTCAGGAAAAAATCTTGGTCGGAAAAACATTCGCGTATTTATCGCGCTCGGAAAAATGCCTCGGAAAAAATATTTTAATTGTGTAGATAGAATAAATCCTGTTTATTTGGAATTTCAATGTTTAAATAAGAGAAATTGTTTTTATTAAAAAATATATAGAATAAGTTTAATTAATTAAATATAAAAACTTTTACACATAATATTTCGTCAGCGATATATAAAGTCTGTATCAGAGCGTGTCGTCTTTTCGAGCGTTCTTCCTTTGTTGACGGATGCAGACGTTTTTGTTAGCTTTCCAATATTATATCTTGATCATTACTAGGTTTGCTGTTCGACCTATCGATAGATAATCAATATTCCGAGTAGGAAAAGACGGAAAATATTTGTCTCTAGAACGATACAAACAATAATCTCGAGTTGTGAGAATTCTCGGCCGTTGTATGCGAATATTCGAACATATAATAGCTAAAAAATACGGTACGATTTCAGTTCCTGTTGTGACAATAAAAGAAGAAAAAAAACTATATGAAAAGATTGCACGATAATGTCGGGTGCGAAATATCGGGCACGAATTTGTAAATATAAAATAAGCGAATTAAAAGTGCATATATGAAAAAAAAAGATTTATTAAAATAGAGAAAAATTATATGGCCAGCAAGAAAAATTTGCTCGGTCCGTTGAGAGTTTTGTTTTACCAACAAAACGTTTTGTGTCAAAAATTCAGAAAACAAATTTTTCTTGCCGTATAATTGGCAAAACTTTTTTTTTCCCCGTATGTTGGAGTTTATATGAATTAGTAGAAAAAGAAATAACATGTCGCTTGCACCAAATATTTGACGTAAACTACATATAAGAAGCTTCGGGAGATCGCGTTCTCGAGCAGAAAATGGGAAGTGCCTGGCGTTGCTCTGTATCGATTCTCCTTGAGTCGACTCTCTCTCACATCGAATAAATACAAGGCAAACGGATGGACTTACTCCTCGTTCCCGATGTCCATCTACTTTTGTTTGCCTTGTTAATATTAAATCAGCGAAATGTTGTACGACGGCGAGAGCGGCAACGGTTTCTAGAAATTCCTGTGTATGCAGTTACGTTTACTTAAGAGGGGGCGCGCAGTTTCGTGCAACGTAATTTCGAGCCGCTGCCACGAACAACCGTATAAATTATTGCACTTATGTGTGCGTAACAAATACACACGCACAATTTAAAATACCATTATCATAAAAAAGCTTTCGCGCTGTTCTCAAAAATTGTGTTGCGCGATGCTGATTTTCGGTGAAGTAAGCAAAAATCAATACCGAGGGAAGCCGTGATTTTATCCCGCTCGATATCGTGACTTGCCGGAAAGCCAATGTTTTCCCGTTGGCAAACGCCCGGGTTTGTTGTGTGATGGCGTATCCCTCGGTACGACGTTTGTCCCGCGGGAAACCCGCGGGACGAGGTAATCTCGGTCTGGCAGGTAATACCGCGTGCGATAACGAGCCTTTGTGGTCCTTTACGTGCACGTAGTTTTGAGCATTCAGGCCAGAAATTCGATCGAGCCGGCCGAACAGCGCCGATTTGCATCACGGCGACAACGACGTCTGTCGCGCGTCCGTCGCACATAGCAGTCTGCTCCTGCTGCTCTATTGCGTTACACAAGCTGCTTGCATCGTCAATGCACACACATCCCGATTGTGTTCCGCCAATAACGCCTCGTCGGCGCGTCTCTTTGTCGAAAGGCGTTTGATTGCGGCCCGCGCGCGTCCGCCCGGACATTAAACCTGAATCGGAAATTCGCGCGAGTCATCGAGGGGAAATCGATTTGCATTAATAAGCTGTTCAAGCGACGATTTTTTATTCACGAGCGATCTCGGAGTGTGATGTAACTCGATTGTAGTGCCGTTGACCACTTTGGCGCACCAGAGACGAGGTTTTATAGACTTCGTACGGAGAAACGTCGAGTAAATGTAATAAAACAAGTTGTGTCTAACGCGGAGTGGAATTGACAAATAATAGAAACAAGAAACGTCTCTGAAAACTAACAAGCTGTAACATCGTAACTATATTTGACCTATGGACCGCTTTTCCGTTTTTTTTTCTCTCGGCACACGCGCTGCATAAACGATCGCATGTCGTTCCAATCCTTCGCGACAGACTGATGGGATAAAGCGGAACAAAGGTTTTCGACGGGAATGAAGAAAACACATAAAAACAAATTGGCGATGCGGCGAGCGACGCTAATCGAAGGCAAATCGATTCCGTTTTTAATTTTGCCCGTCGTGAAAATCAATTGAAATTCAATTCCGTGCCCCGTGCCCGCTAACGACTCGCCGTCGTCGCGCGTACATGCTCGATGTTTTTTTTGTTTTGTTTTTTTTTTGCTAATAATTGCGACGACCGGCGAAGCTCGTCAACCGCGCGCGCGCGATGGAGACAGCTCGCGGCAACACGCTCGCATGCCGCGAATGCCCGCGAGCCGAGGAGGGAAGGGGATCGTAACTCCGACCGGATTCGAATTTTAATGAAGTTGGGATTCTCGTCTCTTCCCGTGGAAATACACAGGGAAAAAAACACACGGAGCACACGAAGAGGCAGCTGGAAAAATAATTGACGCGTCCGCGGAATAATTGCGCGTCCGCCGCATCACGTTCCGCTTTTAATTGGTTAAAAAAAAAAAAAAAAAAAAAAAAAAAAAAAAAAAAAAAAAAAAATGTATCGAGGAGCGAAAAGTGTTCCGATCCGCCGTTCCTGTGAAAACTATTATACGCGCGCGTAATAAACGACGTTGCGATCGCGACGAAAGGCAAAGGGATGCGAGAGACCAAAGCGGGCGCAAGCGATTACGCGGCCAGTCGGCGTTTTCGCAGATAGACCGCGTCACAAAGACGGGCGGAGATAAGCAAAGGCTAAAGCGCGGAAATGCGCTGTCGGCGATATCCACGCACAATTTCGTCGTCGGCTGTTTCGCGGCGGCGCGAATGTTTGCGATGTACACACAAACTCCCTCTTCTCTCCTCTCTCTCTCTTTCTCTTTCACACATGCCGGCTTTATCTCGCCCACCATTTTCGCCCGTTTACTACGGAATGCAATTTCGTGCCGACGTGGCACACGCCGCGCGCGGCGACAACATCCTGCGCGACAGATTACCGCTTTGTTTGCGCTCCCTGGTACTTCGAAACGCAATAAAGATCTAGTCTCCGAGCCGGAAAAGAGAAAGCGAGAGAGAGAATGAAAAAAATGTACTTTTTAAGGCACCACAATTACCATTACTTTGTTTACAAGTGGACGGATTTCTTTTTCAATGTAATTTTTTTTTTTGTACTAAAAGGTAAATAACTTTTGAGCGAGTCGTAAACATTTTTATTCCGTGCGCTGAGATTCTCCTCCCCGCGCACACAAATTACTTCTTTTAATGATATATTTTTACGAGTAATAAAATGCTTCTTTTCATGAATAATATACATAAAATCGTAAAATAACGTATTTCGAAACAGATGTGCGCGCACAATAACATTACAGGATTTTAATCTCATTTTTCATATAATATTCACGGTGTAATAATTTTATGCGCAGCGTTGCGCGCGATATATTTTATTATTATTAAATCTTCAGAAATTATTTAAGAGTAAAAATGACATTTGATCGTCATTGGTCAATTATTAGAATTAAAACTGGCGGGACTGATCGCGGCGCGCGTTCGGTTTTGGAAGCGAGCGCGTAATCGTAATTAATTGCGACTTGTTCCGCGCGCGGATGATATTATCCGATAATTTATCCGCGGAAGAAGAGAGAGAGAGAGAGAGAGAAATATGAAAATATAAACTCGCGCCGCCCGAATGTGTGTATTGTCGCCGGCGTAACGCGATCGCGCGTGGAAGCGCATGCAAATTTCCCGGGTTAATTAGAGCTGCATTACCGCACGGCTCGGCGCATCGTCATTGTCACTTGCGCGCGATATTACCCGGGACCAGGAAATGGCGCTCTTCCGTGCGCGCGTGAACACATATCCTCGACGCGGGGTCTCGGAAAAATCTCGCTTTGAACGGCGTAAATGCGACCGCATTATTAAAAAATATAGAGGCGCGTATCTCGCAAATGTACACAAGCTTCTCTTGCGCGTGCGTACGTACGTGTGTGTACGTGTGCGCGCGTGCTGTTTATCGCATCTGTTAACACATGTTTGCGTTACTGATTCTCGCACCGATATTAATTCGAAATTACGCGTGTGATCGGCAATTTTACCTCTGCCAGTCGCGTTAATTTTTAAAGCAATGAGAACGAATAATTAAAGTATTTTTTTTTAATCATGTATTCACGTTCGCGCATAAATTACATCTCTGTAATTAGGGATGTGCTAAATGTATTTAAAAAACACACACACATACACGAAACGAGAAGCTGAACGAAAAGATTCTCGAGAAACTACGTCTCCTACGAGATAAGAAGACATTTAATCCGGCGTAGAAATCACGCGGTCGGAAAGCCGACGATTTCTTCGCGGTTTATCTTGAATCGCACTTGGCCTTACTTTATACTATCAGACGACACGTAACGAGCGTAGTGAAGTCCCGTTCATTGGATTAAACGTCGGGAGACTGCTCCGTTTTACTTCGCCATTAACGCCGGCAGCTTTACGGCTTCTTCGGTGAATCTCGTCGTTGAACATTAATTAAGATAGGATCGACTCTTCCTGCCTGATCGATCCTCGCGCAATTTTTCGTTAATCGACTACACCGTGTGAAGAAAGAGATTGAGTTTTTTCTTTATTAATTTTTTTCTCTCTCTTTCTCTTTGTCTCGAGTAGTTTCTAGGATGGTTTTTACTGACCGTTCAACATTTTGCATGTTTTTCTCTCTCTTTCTGTTTCTTTCTCGATAAACTATAAGAGAAAGAAAGAAGAGACGAGAAACAGTAAATTGAGAAGTAATTTTTTTCGTACGGAACACTTTTTTCCGTAAAATTATTTTGAACACTAAAAATACAGAAATACTATCTTCCCTTTGTGGCGCATTTTTTTTTCATTGCTCGAATTAGACTAGAATTCAAACATCAGGATGTGTTTCGTGTTTGCGCACTTATTACTGCCGCACGCGCGCGCGAGACTACCAGAAGCGGAATTATAAATCACCAGAGGGAGGCGCGACAACAAATATCGAATTTGCGAGTTCCAATTGTCGGATTATTGCACCCTTTGTTTAGCTACTTCCCTCTAATTTTTTTTTTTTATTTTTTTATTGTCACCGCGTGTCTTCTGGGGCCGTCGATAAATTCCCTTCCCTTGTTCGAGAGAGAGAACATTGATCCGGCCTTCCGGTGACGGACGACCACGCAGAAATTGACTGACGACGACGACGACACGTTGGAGACGCGCATCATTTGTTTTGAAAATATTCGACCGTAAATATTAACTGCACCAGTGCGTGAGTTTTCGTTGTATCCGGCGCGCGCGGTGTTTTGTTCGAGCTTTCTCCGTGGATCACGTTTGCAATTAAAGCCGTTCTTTCATTTATTCACGTTCGTCGTCATTTGCATTATGTAACCGTTCATTCGAGATAAAGCGAGCGAGTCGTGGCCGTCGATAAGTCGTTAGAAGCCCGCGTCTTTCGTTGCAAATCGCTCCGATAACTCCGACTCATCGATTATTACTCGAGGTGATTATTAAATCGTCTGCGGTTTTTTTCTCTCTTTCTCTCTCTCTCTCTCTCTCTCACTGCGTCGGCCAAGTTTGATAATTAAGAAGCGACAAGGAGACTGTAGAACGTAAGCGGACGAGACCGGGGGTCGTTAATAATTCACGCCGGTGAGCGTCCGCTTCTCGATCTCGAGGAACAATTCGGTGTTTGCTCGTCTACGCGGAGGCGTGGCCCAAGCTGCGTCTATTAATTATTGCCAACGACGCGTGTTCATAATTAAGAGGTCGTTGCGCCCGGTATATATGCGCACGGCACGTCCGAAATGGTTTTCCGCAAGAAAGTTTGACGCCCCGTGTTGACGCGTTGCTTTTTCCGCTTCGTGTTTTGCGCCCTGGTAGTCTTCGCACCAAGAAGTCTCTCTTCCCCTCCCTCTCCGAGAGAGAAACAGAAGTTCTTCAAAAGAAATCACTGCAGGCGCGAGATTTATATATACACACACACACACACACACAAACCTCGTCTTCTGTTCTTAATTCAACAATTACATCCGCGCGCTAGTGTGACAGAATTATTGTACGCGCGGCGGCAGTAAGGAACAATTTCGCGCAATTAGGCCATTTCGGCAGAAGTAAAATATTATACCGCGCGCGCGAATTCCTGAATCGCTGGGAGGGGTGCGAGTCGGTGATGTGTTCCCGGGAGTCTTCGCGACGCTAAATTTACGGGGACGGTGTCGCAATTCCGGCGGCGCGCGCGCTCTTCTCCCTCTCATCCCCTTCGCCCCCGCCTACACGACATAATTTTATTTACTGCGAGACATCTATGAAATTTAATCAACGTACACGGCCATTCTCCGCGCTTACAAAAGAGTTTAATGGCATCAGCTCCAGGAATACTTGATGTGTAATTAAATTTGTCTCTCATCTGAGAGTAGTAAAAAGAAATATTGTGGACAGATTTTCGAGTGCGCAATAAAATGCAATTAACGCGAAAATATGCTCGCAATTTTGATACCGCGGCGTGTTGCAAAAAATGAGACGACGTAAAAAATTGGATAAGCTCGAGAGAAGATGAAATAGAAGGCAGATTCGAGCCAAAACACAAATTGTACATATGTTTATTTTTTATTTATTGAATATATAATCAAACATGTGAACTCTTTAGTTGGATCTTTGTAAAATATTACATAATTAACAATATAGTATAGGGAAAATTGCGATATTGAGTGATAAGTGACATCAAGCGCAAAAGGGATGGAAGTTTTAAGCTTACATAGTTTACCGGCTCCCACGTCGATTTAATCCCCTTAGCCGTTAAATCGTTGACTTAGAACTTGGACTCGCGTAACTCGAGCGCGGCTCTTTCTCGGGAAAACGCGCGCGTAGCCTCTCCTCGTATCTCAAGTAATTTAACCTTCGGTCACCGCAAAAGCGTTGCTTCTCCTTTTATTAACGATAAATCATGGCGACTTTGCGAGAGATGAAAAGTGTACGGCGCCGGTAATAAAACGTATCGCCGCGTCGTTCGCTCTACTGTGTTGCGCGATTTATTTTCTTCTCTCTTCTCGCTTAAGTGCGCCGTGATTTACACTTTTTCTTTTGCCCGATAAATATTCGTTTGTCTTTTTTTTTTTAGCCGCGTTAAAAAGCGCCACGTTACGAATTTACAGTCACGCCGATTACATGTTTACCTAATAAACAATCAGCCGCGAGCAATAGAGAATTCTTCACTACTCAAAATTGAAACTTCCACACATATGTACATCAAACATCATTAAATTTTACACAAGGGAACATATAATAACAATGTTTCTTCAATAAACTAGCAGTGCTAGTAATTGTTTTTTTAGTTAGATAATGAGATAGAATTGCATCTGCGTTTTACATACCCCGTGTGTATCACCATATATCTGCCGTCGGCCGTCGGCACTGCCATATTCGATGCGCCGTAGGACAGTCT
>QVOA01003874.1:0-46371 GCA_014825685.1 Pseudomyrmex cubaensis | reverse complement strand
ACTATATATATATATATATATATATATATATGTATATATATGTACATGTATATATACAAATATATATTCATGTGTCGATGCATATTATTTACAGCAAAATAGAGCGAAATAGTAATCTTATATACATGTAACGCGCGCGCGCGTACGTATGTGTGTGTGTGTGTAGGTGTATGTGTGTGTGTGTGCGTATGTGTGAATAATGGCTTTGAGAATATGGAAATAGGTACATGTGCGAGCTGTGTGTATACAAATGCAATATCTGGTTTCTAATGAGGTGATGCGATGAAGCGTAATGTTTTCTATAATATATTTCATGATTAATGACATTTTTTGTTGTTGTAGCCTTGAGCGAAAGAGCTGTCGACAAAAATTTTCTTTCTTCTCGTCGCGCGAGATTATTTAGGCCGTGCGGTAAAAAAAAACGCTCGCTCATTAGAAACGAGAGTTTACGTTTTTATTATTATTATTTTCAATTATCAACTCTTTATTCGTTTCGCCGCTAATCAGTAGACTTGTTTACATATAATATCGTGTTGTACAACGTAGTAATTAACAATAAGTACCGGCCGAGTTCGTATTCCCGACCGCGCGCTACGCGAGAATCTCTTTGGTTCGGTTAGGCAAGAAGAGAAGTATCTCATCATCTCGTACACCGCGATTTCGATTCTCGTTTCGTTTTTTTCTCTCAGAGTCTCGACGATCAATAAATATGATTCGAGACATCGTTCGTTACGTGTGTTGGAAAAAATATAATATTGTTGAAAATTTTCTATATAAGAATTTTCTATATAAGATCAATTAATTAATGCGACGCTATACGTGTGTCTCTCACTTATTGTTAGATTCTTAGATTTAAGATAAACTTGGCATATATTCAATTGTTACAACAAATTAAACTTTTAATTTAAAACTTTAGGTAAACTTTTATTTGCATTTGTTGTTTGCATTTTGATTGAAAACATACGTAAAATATATTCACACAAATTCTAACACAAACTTCAACACATTTTATCTGTACCAAAAGGAATGAATGTTAATGGTTACATATTCGTGAAATATAGAACTTATGACATTCGTAACATCCCCTTCCCCCCGTTCGTCGGTAATCTCTCTTTGTACGTATCGAGCGAATTAAGTGACGAAGAAACTTCATTAGATATACAAAACGTCAGGTTTAAAACACTTTTTATTGTTGACTAATCTGGTCTAATAAATGATCTCAATCTGTAGGTACTTTTTTAACGGCAACTTTATTTTTGCGATAAATCCGCTATCGGGAAACATTTACAGATAAGAGATAAGAGATAAGAGCAAAAAATAGTCCAAATTTTTTTCTCTGATAAAGTTTAGTTTCAGAGAATAACAAAAAGTTTGTAACACACACACAACATCGTCTGAAATAAACGCCAGTTTATTATCCTGGTAATGCCATTTTGCATCTCGGAATACGCAGATATGTATAGAATATCACGTACGTAAATTCTCAAATTAATTATAAAATTCGAAATAGAACTAAAGAAATGAACCCAAAAATGAAAAAATAAGATACAAAAGCAATCGAGTTAGAAAAATCAAGTTGTAATGTTAACGATTTTGAACGATTTAAACTTTCAAACAAATATTCTTACTACAGAAATCATATCGGCAATAAATATCAAATGTTTTTTTCTGGCTTTAAGAAATAATAATAAAAAAAAAAAGATTAATTTTGCAAGATGTATGTGATGTTAGATTCTACTTAACCGTTTGGTATCAATATATTACAACTAAATTGTAAACAAAAATGTATTCGCGAAGTATTGACGAAAGGAATCAACACCGATTAAGTTCTTTGGTCTAAAACTGAGGTAATTCGCCGAAGGAACAAAGGACCCATAAATGCGTGTCTCGCGCTTTAATACTGTACGGTGAGATATAACTACAATTTATCAACGCGATAAGGTGTAGCGTATCAATTGGTAGAAGAGAACGCGAAATATAATAATTTATATATGCGTGACAAAAATCTAGTCGACTATATAACAACCATAATAGACTATAAAATTTTTTTTTTTGTCTCGCAATAATCTCCGGGATGGCGCATCCGCACGCGTGATTTTATAGTCTTTCATTTATGTTCTTTCTCACGATGCGATGCAATCTCGTTTCCATCGTCGATTATTACGTAACTTCGCACTGAGCTTCGTTTTCTTTGCGCTCTTTCTTGCCGTGATACTGGCTCTTGTGACTGACCAAACTGTTCTTCGATCTGTAGCTTCTGCCGCACAGATCGCAGGACAGGGATTGCGGCACGTAGAAGTGCGTGTCGGCCAAATGTCTCTGCAAGGACCAGGCACGGGAGAAATTCTTGTGGCAGAAGCTACAGTAAGTGCTGTTCGTAGCGATTTTATTATTATCCTGTTCGTTGTAAGCGCGCGACGTGTCCTGATGCCTAAAAGAGCCCTTTCTCAACAGCCAGCGCTGTTCCGCAAAGGACGCTGCGCCATTACTCGATGCTCTTCCGAGCAACATTTGCTGACGTTGTGGCTGAGCTTGCTGACGAATTTTGTCTTGCATCGTCGATTCGAGATGCTCGTTGATCGCGTGATTCGACAGCAGGCACGACTCGAGCTCGTCCATCCTCGGCGAGACGGGCTCCGATTTCAGCTCCGATTTCAGCTCGATGTCCATGTGATCGTTAATGTTGTCTAAGAAATCGATTATCGGCAGCTCGTGGTGCTGCGGCTGCACCGACGCTGTATCGTTGCCGCCGCCGCCGCTGTCGCCGCACCGATTTGTATTTCGGTTCAATTGCTGTATTTGTCGTTGATACTCGATGTTGGTAGCGGACTGCCAACCCCCGTCCTCCTCGGCGACCTCCCGGTCTGCAACCAAAGAGGAGGGGGCTGAGTCCAACCGGATTCACGCGATATCATTTAAGTGACCATAAGGAGCAACTTTTAGCACAAAAACGAACATTTATTCTCTCCATCTCTTTCTCTTTCTCACACGCATACACTCATACTCTTTTTTCTCTCTTTCTCTCACTCTTTCTCTCTACATATACATATATTGTAACATAACGTGTGCGGCTTCGAGCTAGTTCTCGACTCTCGCAACGTGGAAATGGATTTCAACGCTTTTGTTATATAGATGGCAATTGACGGTTGTACCGCACAAAGTTGGTAACGGAAGAGCAACGTCTTACATTGCGAGAATCAATAATTTTAAAAAAAAAAAAAAAAAAAAAACTCATTGTAATACACGCCACAAAAACTATCTCTCTATATTACGAACGTGTGTGTCAATTAAACTTTCTATTCTTGCAATGTATAGTATGAGAGAAAAAAATGTCGCAGTTAAATTATTTATGTGAATTTCTCTAACTTTGTTTACGACACAGCGAAAAGCGTTCTAAAGTTTTGAAACACCGGACCATTATAAAAATTATTGCGAAGTCAATCCGACTACACACGGTGTAGTTTATTTTCATCCCACGACTTTTCGACTCAAACAACGTAAGAAGAAGTTAAATGTAATAAAAAACAAAAAACAAACTTTTCTTTCCTATTGTACATATTGTCAGCGAAAATCTCGGTTCTTCGCTGAAAAATCTAAAAGAAGAAAAGCCTCTTCTATCTTTCCCGCGTGCATTGTCGAAGCGAGTGATCGGAACGAGCCTTAAACCCGGGTCTTTTAAGTTGATCAAGAGCCGATATTCATCGACATATTCTTAATGCCGGCGTAATGTCCACGGGAAGCGCCGACAGGACGCGGCCCCAACACAATTCTCGTTGACAGGAGCACGAGGCAGAGTTCGCGACTCTTCTTTGCGGGATTTTACCCAGCCGGTTACCCGTGGCAACGCTACCCCACGTCGGTCCACTGCTTCGCCCTTCCTCTTCGCGCCCCTCGTGATCCTACGCGCGCGCCTCCCGGACCCCCGCATTCTCCCCGAAGCGCGTTCCCCCTCGCGCGATACAACCGAGAAGAAGATATATACGTAGGATGTGTATTATTCTTAATAACCCCTGTATGCCGTTATGCTGTATTATGACTGATGTTGACTCTGAGCGCGGAGAGAGAGACAGAGAGAGAAAGCGAGAGAGAGATAGAGATTCTCTGCGATCGATAGGTTGCTTCGCTACCAGGTGGAACGGCTACGGGACGTCGGAGACGGAAAATTCAGCGCGTTTGAGGATTTTAAATTAACTTTGCGTGTCTCGCGTAGAATATTTAACAGTCGAGTCGAGAGCGTAACTGTGACGTTAACAGTTGCTCCGAACATACTAATTAAGTGTACCTACAGTTAATCTTGTACGCAGTTCGAACAATCGCTCTGTGTGTGTGTGCGTATGCAATTAAATGTAATCCTAACATTATCGACACGATCAAAAGAACATGGATATATAAAATATATGTGTGTGCTAAAAAAAAGTACATCCGGAAGACACGTGTACGAGGAACAATCCCACGACTCAGGGTACGGCTCCCGTATAATAAAAATCACGCGTTGGAAAATATATCATAAAACAAGAAGCAACCCGTTTCTCGCTCGCGTCTCACAATCTCCCGGGTATCCCCGGCGACGGAAAGGATGGGTGTTCCGCAATAGGCAAGCATTATGCCAATAGACAAGCACCCCTTTTCTCTACGCTCGGCCAAGAAACGGAGAAAAGACGCTGCGGACTGTGCAGAATGCGCACGATCATTCTCTCTCTCTCTCTCTCTCTCTCTTCTCTCTCTCTCTCTCTCTCTCTCTCTCTCTCTCTCTCTCTCTCTCTCTCTCTCTCTCTATCTCTCTCTTTCTCTCTCTTTCGTTTAAAACTCGTTCGGACAACGGAGAGAACATGTTTTACGACGGCGCAAGAGATATCTCACAAAGCGACTCGCAGTTTTCTCATGTAGATTGTGCATCGCTATTCTTAGCAAGGAGCACTCGGCTCTGTAACAGGCGCAAATACAGTTTCGCGATATAAGCCAGTTGCACCTCTACCCGCCCTCCGCGCGACCAATCTCCTCCGTAGATTATACCGAAAGGCGAAGCGAGAAAGAGAGAGAGAAAAAGAGAGATATTAAAGCGCGATTTCAGATGCATTCTGTGTTATATAAACGGGCTGTCGTTAAAATTCTATCGTCTCGGTAGCGTTCACCGTAAAGTAAGGTCAATCGGAGTATAACATAACGCGCGATATATCCCAGAATATTTTTTTAACGATAACCTCGGCAAAACGATTGTAAAATCGTTGAAGAGATTATTATTATTTTTTTTTTTTTTTTACAGTGGATGCGTAAAATAAGAACTTTGTAACTTGTCTGTGCAGATATTCCGACGTCATATCAAACGTTTCTCGACATTAGTTCTCATTGCCGAATAATTCAATATTATTCAGTACTTGGAAATTTGATTAAAAACAAATAAAATTTGCTTCTGAGATGTAGTTTCAAGTCACCGCTGCTTCACACGCTCGAATACACCAAGCTATTGAAGTTCGCGGTTAAATACGAACATCTAAACCTGTAGTCAAAAATTTCTTCGTTTTCGACTAGATCGCGAGAGATTAGCAATGAGTCGCGAAGAGGGCAATCGTCCCACGTGACGTGCAAACAGATTACATCGACCTGTACGTTCGCTTTCAACATATATGTGTATATACTATTATATACACGTTCACTCGCAAACAAATATATTCTCTCAGATAAAAGAGAGCGGCGTATCCGAATAGATAATCTCTGATAACATCAAGGAAAGTCTTGTATAGTCTTGCGAATAGCCTTCGTCTGTGCAATTATCAGTTTTATATTTTTTACATTGCTCTTTCATATCACGATCATTGTGATCGATGGGGCTAAGTTCTAATCGATGATACATCTACGATATATGACGAATAAGGAAACCCGCGCGCGTCTGCCGAAGATTACGCCGAAGAGATCGGCGCACAGGGTCACGAACGAAAGTGCAATCATCGCGCGCCTCCCTCGTGCCTCTCCTTCTTCCTTTATCCCCCACTCGGTCGTCTTGACATTAACTGCTCATCTCTCCGAGAATTCACTTTGTCTCTCTTCCTTTCGCACCGCTCCCTCCGTCTATCGCCTTCGCTCACCGGTGCCTCACACGCTGTTGCGCAGTTTTGGAGGTCACCTCAAGTTCATCATCGATAATAGCGCAGGCGAAAACAAGCAGCTAGATCTGGTCGTCCCCGATAAGTGCAAAATACTACAGATAAAAAATTCCGTTCGGATTTGGTTCGGAGCGAACTTTCGTTTGGCCTTGGCGCGGACGCCGCGCGTCCATCCGAGAATACTGTACTGTTAATACCCACGTCAGGGGTTCCCTGATCCGAGTATCCACAAAACGGTCGTGTGGGTTTGAAAATTCGCGAGGAAGAGATATCCGAGAGAATTCACGGAATAAATTCTTCCTCGAGACGAAGATGAAGATACTTTTCGAGACATGAGAGAAACGATAAGGTCGATAGTAAAAGAACGTGTACGTGCGAAATATTTTTTAAAGTGTGAATTAACACACGTATAATTCGAATTAAGTTCACTTCGAAAGTCTGTAAGCTTGTGGCTCACATCTCGTATAAAAAAACACAACCCTCTTTATATTCCTCTGCGAATTAAGAGAAAAGCTGTTGATTCTCTTCAATTTCCCGAGATTCTGGATTCTGAACAATTTTCGAAGAGAGAGAGAGAGAGAGAGATCTCTCGAGACGCAATCTCTTGAGATATAAAAAGTTGGTAAAATATTTCAGATTGAAAACTCACTCGTAAAAGAAATACGATGTTCGAAATCTCTCTATTATTTGCAGCGCAAAAATGACTAGTTGCAAATCTATTTCTTTATCGCATTTATATCAATTTTAAACATATCGGTTGATAGAAACGTTACGAGTGAATTAACAGATGACTCCGGTTAGCATGAGGGCACAGAGAACATTGAATTCGGCGGAAATTAAATTTTTTATGGAAATTTTTTCACGTACCGCGGCCTAATTTAAAATATCGAGTTAATTGCGCGCTTCGTTATCATTAATTAACAATGTCAATTATGCAAGATTACGAGCGCGCGTTATAAATTTTTTGCATCAAGTTGCACAAGTCATCTCCTCTCTCTCTCTCTTTTTCTACGTATATGTGTCGCGCGCTCGAAATGTGCGCCAAACGATCTGCGGATAATCCTGCTTTTGGCGCATCCCGTTGAAAGGCTATCGACTTTTTCACACGTGACACACGTGATGCGGCGTGTTGCACGCGTACAAACCGGGGATGAATGAACGAGAAAATTTATGGACACGACTGCAGAAAAAAAAAATGAGAGCCACTGCATCAACACGACCGCAGCAACCGAGGCAACGACTGAACGACCGATGGAGGCTGGACGGGATGGACAAACGGGAGGGAAGTATAGTATATGAAGAGGGGGCGAGAAGAAAGACAGAGAGGACGTTCCTGGTATCGAGTAAACAGACCTATATGAGACCTATATGAAACTACATGTCATGCTTCCCGGTGGAAGCTGACAAAATTTCGCATGCCATTTATTCGCGTTGTCGGTAGATGGCGAACACGTTTCAGATCTCGGCCCTGCTCTCTCTCGTTCTCACTGTATATCGGACCTACGGCGTTACGCAACTAAAAATTCCTTCGTGTATCGAGTTTAAAAACCCACGTACGAAAAAAAAAGAATTCGCGAATTGGCGTTTGCATCCGTTTACGTTTAGAATTTGACAACGACGACGACGGAGTTTAGAAAGACAGTCGCTATGCGAAAGCAAACGACCGAAAGTTAACGACTTGTAGTCCATCGGAACTTTCTATCGCGCGGAACTGCTAAACGAACTACAAATTCACTCCAGGCTATCTATCGCCGAAAGCGATAAGTTTCAAATTTGTCCAACAAATACAAGTAATCTTCCACGAGATGTTTTGCAACAAGTTTTTATAATTTAAAAATATGACTCCGGGAGAAGAATATGAAATGTGAAGTTTCTCTTGGATAAGCGCCGGTGGCTCACCTTCTCGATCGATACTTCTCGATATTTCTCGTTGTATATCGAATGCTATTTCTCGTTATATATCGACTTCGTCCGGAGTGCAAGAGCATTTTAAGACAAGAGAGTTTACAGACTATCCGAAAAAAGAAGATGCGCAAAAATAACGCTTTTTCTCTCTTTTTTCCTCCTTTTTTTTCTCTCTCTCTCTCTCTTTCTTTCTCTCGCTCTCTACGCTGTGCTAAAAAGCGATAGAACAAATATTTGGTTAGTACGAGTGCATCGGAACTTTGCCACGCCTCTTGGCGCAGAAAGAAGATAAAGCCGTGCTCGAATTCAGCTTCGCAATCGATATTTTTGTGCCGCGCTAAGCTTCGCGGCAGATTATCACCTATCTACGCCTCTACAAAAGAGTTGCAGACCGCTGTCGAAAAAGAGGAAAAATAATCGAAGCGATATGTGCAGTCCGGCTACTTTAGATATGCACACACCACTTTGAGATCATTTTTCGTGGAATAAATCATCCGCCGAGAAAGAGAGAATCAGCCAGACGAGTGTACGCAAAACTCAGTGCCCTCAAAACACTTGTGTATAGTTGACCTTTCGGTTCAATGTTTCTTAAAAACCAGTGCTTTCGAAGTTAATAAAAAATACGATATATATAGTACAGGGGGACTTTACACAAAATAAAAATAAAATAAAAACGTAAGTTAAAAAAGAATAAAGAGTCATAAATAAAACAGAGTTCTACTTGCGCCTTTTATTCTTTTTAATTTTATCTCGAAACGTTAACATATAATTTCCTTTTTGTATAAATACACATGTACACACATGTATGTACATGCGATACTCTCTCACCCTGAACTCTCGCGTGCATAAGAGTTTCATCGCGACGCTTAGAATCTCAAAATACCGTCTTCTCGAAAAAAATAGAATTTATAGAGAGATAGATTTAGATGTATGAAAATAAAAAAAAAAGAGACTGAATTAAAAAGAGACAATCTGTTCTTCCTTTTTCTATTTTTTTTTGTTACAACAGATAGTCATCCCGTTTTACAATAAATAAATAAATAAAATAAAAAATTCTCCGAGACTGAGCAATGAAAAAAAATAGAAAAATATGTATATAATTAATATGTGTATAATTAAAATATATCGAGTCATTTTGTCACGAGGTTGCCGCTGACGATTATTATAAGCCTCGAATTGCAGCGAAACGAGACAAAGAGACGCTCAGTTCGTCTCGAGGATCTTACGGTTACGTCGAGGAGATTACAACGGAAATACTCACGCGATGAGGCGGTTAATTAACGAAGCGAAAAGATGTGCTACACAGTGCGAAACAAAAAAAAAAACCCCGAATTCGGTCTAAAATTATTTCTCCTAGACTCGAGTCTCGAGTTTTTTACATGTCTTAAAAGTAAGATCAACGAAACACTTAGCCATTGACATTGGTTAATAGTATACGTAAGCAATATCGAGAAAAGGCCAAGTTCGTCGTAAATATCGCGTGTAACTTTCAGTAACGACGCTAAGTCCACATTATTAGCATCTGCTCTATCGTTTAGCATAAACTTGATAACATACTAGACAACAGCCATCGAACTGCGCGTATGTCGTCCATTAAAAGAAGCACGTCGGTTTCACAAATTATCAATAGATAGTATATCTCGATAGATATTTAATCTACCAAATTTATTTATTTTGTTTTCTTAGCTGAATCAAAATGAGAGAGATAACCGTATCTGCTTTAATAGCAAGAGCGATGACGTTGCTCAGCTTGCTCAGTGTTTGACATAAAAATCATATAACAATATTTCCAACATATGCTTTTTAGCAAAAAGACATTTGTGACTGTTTCAAATGTGACGGGCACGTTTTATTGCAATCGATATCTCTGTGCGCTCTTCGCGCGTCTTTTTTTTTTTTTTTTTTTTTTTTTTCACATCCTAAAAGCGAATCGGTCTGACGCAATTTTGGCATCTTCTTTCAAATGTCGGGTAACGTATCTTTTGTTGTTTATTTAATGAAAAAAATAATTTTACATAATTTGTTTTTAATGAGTATTGAAGAGAGTTTTGAAAGGTGCTGGATAATAAGACTCAAAGGTTCAGAATCGGGGTTAATATTCTTCCGTGACCTTCGCGAGCGTAATAAATATTCCTAGACCTTCGCAACGAAGAGATGCGTTCGTCGAGAGAGACGCCTTCGAGGAGAGATTCGCGCAAGGCTATTCTCGAGCGATATTGCATAAATTCGGCGAGAGCCAATGGCGCGCTCGCGTGGTTTCGCAAGTCACGTTTCACCGAAACTAGCGAAGAAGAAAAATAATTATATCAATTTTCGTCGGAGGAACGCGATTAACGACGACGACAGAATCGTAGTTCGTCGAGCACAAACGAGAGATATAATTCAACGTCTAATGATTCGCAAAGCGAGAGGGAGAGAGAGAGAGAGACGGAGTGAGTGTATGTGTGTGCGTGTATGCGTGTGTATGTGTGTGTGAGTGAGTGAGTGAGAGTGAGAGAAAGAGTGGGAGTGAGTGGCAAAGAACGTGAGCGGCGTACCAAGGTCGTCGTATTTTTAGTTAGGCCAATGTTTAGTTGGCCACGTTCGTTTCTCGTCGAAGATAAAGAGAACCTTGAATTTTGCGGATAACATCTGCAACCTTATCGGCGCGGTCCCCAGACCCACCCTCCCTCCCTCCCTCCTTTCCCTTTCTCCTCTCTCTCTCTCTCTTTCTTTCCCTGTTTTTGATAGCCCCTCGCTCCCTCCCCCGGTTCGCCTGCTCGCGATAAACTTTTTTTTCAGTACTAACCTAGTATAAGCCAGTCGTTCAAATATTAATCGACAATTGCGCGACCGCACCTGAATTTGCACAACCCAATCGTCAGTCAGTGTTTCACGGCTGAATGGCAACGCATTCGTCAAACTTTTCTTCCCTCCCAAGGATAGTAGCGAAAAAAAAAAGAAATACATATTTATGCGCAACTGAAAAGTGCGTCAGAGCCCGTCGCGGTCTCTTCGTCTGTTCTGGGCGCGATGACGACCGACCGCTTGTCAACTCGACCGCGAGAACACTCACATTCCCGCGCCAGCTGAGTCTCGCGAAGACGCGAAAACGCACACACGATCGAGATTTTTTTTTTCAATAACGCGCGATTTGCTTGACGTAAGAAAAAAAAGATATACACTCGCGCGCTCGTTCGAGCGCACACAACCGTGTCGCCGAAATCCGCTTGTGGAAGGTCACGCACGTCCCAAGTATATACGCCATTCCTCGTTCCCGTGTAATTATTCACGATTATCTTTAGCCGCGGAGACAATTTTGTATCACCTTTAGCGCGATGTACAATAATTCGCGCTGTTATGTCGACGCGATCAGCTTCGTTTGTCGAATACACACAAACCGCCGCTATCGCAACTCCTGCAGTTTCTAGTCCTGCATTTCTTGATTGCAGTTATTTGAACTCTTGTAGGAGAGAAATCTCAGATCTTCGGATTATTCGTATTTCACTTTTAGTTTCGATTTCATTCTCTTGGAGTGCTCGTATGTGTTTCAAATTAAAATAAGAATAGAAAAACTAATCAACCTATCACATCCTCTTTTATTATCATCATCATTATTTTTATCGTATGTGTGTGTGAAAAAATCGCATATATGAGATTCTGTAGTCCAGAGTTGTACGACGAAACACTTTCGTCAATTTCATCGCTTTATCGACCGCATTTATATAACGCATCCTTTTTCTTTTTTTTTCTCCTATCGTATTCGCGCAAGGTGTAAAACGAGCATCAACGACATTGTATCCGCCCGATATCGCTTCGCGTGTATATATATTGATTCCGTTGCAAAACTTTAAACGCGCCGATATGCAACCCGTAAACGTTCAATCGAGCGACGATCGATTATAGAGAAATCGGCACACTTACATTAACGACACTTTAAAACACATCTTTCGGCGTCGAAAAAAAAAAAAAAAAAAAAAAAAAAAAAAAAAAAAAAAAAAAAAAAAAAAAAAAAAAAAAAAAAAAAAAAAAAAAAAAAAAACGCGGCAATACACGTGCGCACAATATCGGCGGCTCATCGCCCTCGCGTCGTTAGCCCCTTTTAGCTCGATGCAACCCTCCTGTGCATCGCACAAAACGTGAGAGGTAACGGCGATCTCGTGGCGAGCCGAATATTGCACAGCGGGATGCCAAAAACTGGAACTACTCAATTCCATTTCTTTTTACGCCAATTGCGATCGCGCGTTGCGTCGAATCGACATTAATGTAACCGGAATAGTTTCAATGTTCGCATAGCTATACGCGCGTATGTATCCGCTGCAGTGTGCCTTTTTTTTCTTTCGCGCGAGTCGATAAAATCGTCATTTACCAAAGGTGTCGTTTTGCGCCCTTCGTAACTGCGCTTCGTTCAAGTCTCGATTACGACGACAAAGTGAATTGTGGACACACAAGGCGTCTCTCAGAAAGAAATCGAAGCTCATTATTTGGCAAAGAGAACATCGATATAAATCGAAACCGCGTTTTGCACTATTCTCGTAAATAAATTTCTTCCAACGTTTTTCAATGTGAAGAAAATTGTTTTGCGACGATGTCTCTCGATATAATCTTTTTTTTTTTATTATCAAAAATTGTCACAATAATTGAACAACCACGTAACAACACCCCAACGTAATAACAATCTTGCAATAATCTTAATACACGGATGTTTCCGTATGAGACATTTCGTAACTTTTATCTCTCTGTGCGCGTTTATGTGTAGGCAAATATTTTATATGAAAGCACTTCCCTCTTCTGTAGCAAGATATTACCAAATTCCTGGTGCACGATTCTTCTGAGACACCTTGTAGTCGTATCTTTTCGAAACATGACGTAAAAGAACATACATATATATATATGTGTGTATATACACGTCGGAAATATATGTCCACGTTTTTGTACGACACGTGTGTGCAAAAGTTACATATGTAAATCTTCCTCTGCAACCGCTAAAGTGTGCTCGGCGAGGAGCACACGTATATATTTAGCATATCGAGCGCGACGTAGGATATATGACGTTTCCCGATGCATAATAAACGTATAACGTAATAAAGCACACTTGCAAAACACGCCATTGTGGATTTATCTCTCGTATGGAATCTAGATAAACCGTATAATTAATTCAATCACACGCGTGCGTTGAGTATTTGAGCGTAGCGCAATAGAACTCGGGCGTAGTTGAAACGAGGCTTTTGCTCGACGAAAGCTCCGCGAGCGTACATATACTTGTGCCGAATTTTCTTTGAGAACGCGCGCGTATCGCATGTGTATCGTTTGCGACGATCACATCTTCTCAAAAAAAAAAAAAAAAAAAAAAAAAAAACAAAAGGAATTGCGTCTCGCGTAAGCTTCACCGGATCTCGCGTTTCGGAGCCGTGACGGTTTTTCTTTTTGTTTTGTTGTTTTGCCGCACGTGCTCCGCCGAGTAAAGTACATGAATTTTATGATATGCAAAATGTAAGGCGATTCGTAAATGGTGCCGTATAGTAATGATGATATCGATGATTTTTGGAACGCATGCCAATTAGAAGAGATTTAATAAATCTTTCCAAGCAGATAGTAGTGCTCTTTCACCGCAACCAGTAGACAAATTTTCATTCTCTTAAAAAATTTTTGTGATTTGTGTTAGTTTGCTATAACTGCACAAGTCCTTAGTTATTTTTTTTTTTTTTTTTTTTGTTTTAATTAGAGCGAACCGCTACATCGCGTACGATCGAGGTCTGCCGCGATGTATCGACTGTCAGTGGAAGAATAATAAAGTAGCGCAGAGTGCCCTTAACAAAATCAAAAGAACGCGCATTCGCGTTTTTTTTTTTTTACGTTTTTTGCATGATAACAAAGTGCCGCATACACACAACGGAAACGTGATGTGTGTATATATTAATAATAATAATATATATCGATCTTGATTTTTTCAAGCGATTCTAATGATTTCAAAAGGGCAGAGAGCTAAAAAAAAACAAAGAATTCAAGAGCTTCTTACCTTGCGAAGTGCCCGCTAGGTCCGGTGTTTGCAAGCCGGGGCCCAACCCTGGAAATTTCACTATCGTCACACGTAGCAACGGCGGTGCAATCGCGCGCGAAAACACAACAACGGCCTGTACGCAATTTCGCAATTAAGGAAAAAACACGCGTTTGCTGCTGACGAAGGTGAAAAACGCGAACGCAACAAATTGATGTTAACGCGCGCGAATATCCGAAACTCTAACTCTGCATAAAAAAAAAAAGCACTACAAGCTAAGAGATGCTCGATAAAAAATATCAATAGACAATGAAAAATATCTGAGTATCTGTCTTTTTTCTTTGCATGCTAAATAAAAAAACGAGACTTTCAAGAGTGTTGATAATTCGATAAAAAAGAAAAAAAGAAAAAAAAACACAAAAAAGCGAACTATGATGAATTATACTTGAACTCTGAATTGTAAAAATTGCAATGTGAGAAGACACGAATCAAGACCCTTAAATGCGAAACATTTTCAGAAATGTGTAGAAGTGATGTTATTTCTCGAAACTTGTTAATGCAATTTTGTTAATGCCATTTCACTTGGTGTGTAAAATTGAAATATCTCATCCGAGAGATGAGTTAAAATGCCGCGCTTAAGGGTCGAAGAATGAAAGACGCAGCCGGAAATTCCGAGCTGCGGAATTGGTCTGTGCGTACAGGCCCGACGCGGAATTTCCGTCCGACGTACCTGACAACGGCGTGTGATCGGTCGTGAGCGCCGCCATGCTGAAGTTGAAGCTGCCGGGCGACGGGGTGAAGAGTTTGCTCTCCTGCAGGAAGTTCTGCGCGGAGGACGTGTGTTCCGGCTCCTGTTCGTGCTCGTTGCTGCTCGCGGACGCGGGCAACCGATCCGAAGCCTCGGCACCGGAATCCGACGAGTCCTCGTTGTTGCCGGTGTTCGCGCCCCCGTTGCCGCCCGTGAGTTCAAGCGGCTCGCACTTTATATTGTCCTCGACGAGGCTGTTCTCGTCGTGTACCCCGTTTCCCTCAACCTTCGCCGACAGATGATTGTTCTTGACCATCGAGAAGTCCGTTGGCGTAGCGTCGTTGTTGTTGAGCGGCGGCGACGATGGCACCCGCGGTCTCTTCGCCGTTTCATCGTGCGGATCCGGGGTGCGTCTCTCGTTACGGCGTATCTGGGCGCGGCGTAGTAGCTGCTGCACCGTGGTCGGCGTCGGGGTCACGGGTGTAGGTGGCGAGCCGCCGCGCGGGAACGTCTCGTCGGACTTCTCGTGGAACGGCAGGTGATTGTCGCCGCCGGTCGCCAGCGCGCGGACATGTGACAGCTGGAAGCACAACGGGAGACGGGGACAGTAGTATTTAATTATATAGGCTGCCGACTTTTTTACACGCGCATACAATATATGGGTGATGGTCGGTAATTATTAAACAATACATAACACCTTGTCGTCCGCGATTTGTTCCCTCTTCGCAAGTAGTGGCTCATCCGAGACTCAAAAGGTATTTGGTAACAATAAATATAATTACAAAAAGTAAAATATATATATTTTAGCACGTTATGCATTTGTGTGTACGCGACTTTTTGTGATTATTTACTAAAACACGGGTCAAAGTGAGATCCAGGTGCTGTGTTCCTCCGAAGAGTTAATTGATCGATAAATCGTTTCGCCGAAATGATAGTTTGACCGTAGCAAATTAAAGTTTTGCAAAGCCGCGCGTATGCGCGTATGGATATCCGATGTTTTTGCATCTGCGGTGACTACGAATTTTCGGTATCGGAGTCTCTCTTTTTTATCTCTATTCGCTTGACCTATGACAATTACAAGCGGGAATCAAGATCAAGAAATATTGTCCTGCATTGCGATAATAAGAAAATCTCTCTCTGCCAAATCTGCGATCGTCCCGTCTATTTGAGATAACGTACAAGATATAATCCGAATTTTCGAGAGAGATACGCGCAAGTCACGCCTACCTAACGTGCGTGCGTGTGTATGTTGCACGCACGTGATTATATCACATGCGTACACACAAATTCATGGATGCGCGCACCATTTGTTGTGCACCATCTTTATTTTTCGCTGTTAATTTTAATTATTATTGAAACAAACGTAGTTTTTTTTTTTATATCTTTCTTTTTTGACGGAAATTTTGAAATTTTACGGCAACTGTTTCGTCGCTCTTTTATCGTCACCGAGAAATCATCGTTTTTTCACGCGTCATCACGACTCTACTTAAACTCACATTAGAATCGCGCATAGATTTTCTCGGTAATTTAGTTAATGCTCGAAGAACGTACCTCATCTCTGTCGGTCTGATCGGACTGTTGCGTGAGGCCCGATACCCTGAGGACCTCCGCCGTCTTTAGAAAACTACTAAGAGAACGCTGATGCACATTCACTTCGCCGTGATAAATAAACTCCACTAAGGCGTGCAAGTCGCTGAATGCTACATCCTGAAGCACTATCACTGGATGTTTGCACGGTGTGCTCTGAAACAATGCAACGACGTATTGCGCATAATCATTAGCAATGATGATTAATTGTTTCTAGCCGACATTCCGCGGTCGATGTCGATAACTTTTCTGCCCTTTCACCTTACGAGAAGCGCAATTTTCGCAATTTTTTCCTCTCCGCTAAAAAAACGTATCGATGTATTATTCCGTAGCCAAATCAATTTCGTATAGTCAAATTAATTCGGATTCTGAACCAAGATTTTTTTTGTTACATTCTAAAAGTGAATTGTCGATTGCGTTTGATTTGGTTTTAAAATATTACAAAAATCCCGTCGTCTTCTTCAAAGCGTATGCTAATATGTTGTATATTTGACGAAAAAAAAAACGTTTTACATACGATTTATTTTAGTGATTTTGGAAGAGAGTTGCGAAAGATTCGGAAGAGGATTAAATAAGTAAAACCTCTCAAGTTTCGATACGATTTAAGTATAAAGCAATTTTTTGATAAAATATTATACAGGTTCTCAGTTATCGCGGCTTCTCTCAATGAATGCAATTTATCGGTCGAAGCGAGCATTAGCAATAACGCGCGTCAAGTTTCACGTTTATTTCCATAATCTCGAAAATTTATGAAATCGAGCAAGATTTGCGGACATTTCTCGTATTAGCGATATAAAAATAAATGAAGAGAGGCGAATCTTACTTTGAGCAATTCTCTAAAGTATGGACTACAGGCGGAGAGAACGACGCGATGCGCTTTTAGGCTTTTGCCGTCGCAGGCCAGCGTCACGTCCACGAAGTCCTCATCGTCCCGCAGGTTTTCAAACGCCGAGGTTATGCTCCTCTGGTAATTGTTCCATCGCAGGCAAAAATGTTGTGTATCTACCATCGTTGTGTCTATTCACCTGCAATCAGAAGTCAGGTCTTGCCGCCACCAATTAAAAAAAAAAAACAAACTGTTTCCTTAGTATCTAAACGCGGTAATCTCGAAAAATGTCGTTGAAGCGAGCGCGCGTGCGACAGACACTGGATTTTTTGTTTCCCTAAGTTGACAACAACGTGACGCACGAACGTAATTTAAAATTTCGGCTACGATCCGACTAGTGCACAGCGCGCGCCGATAAGCTTGCAAACTGATAATTTTTTAGATAAGTTCAATTTCGACATTCGAGAACACAATTGCACCGTACATATGTATGTACATGCACGTATTTTGACTGATATCAAATCGCAGTTGCATGTATATCGTGACTTTCTCGATAACTTCAAAAGATTGACTATAAAAAAATTTCACAACAATAAATTAGAGTTAAAAATGCACACGCTAATTAGTAATGTATGTAAATTTATATTTTGGCCATCTATTCTTAATTCTTAATTTGTATTCAATTTATATCTGCTATAAAGTATTTATTACAGTGGTGGAAAGGAATATACTATATTATGCCGAGAAAGACGTTATTTTTCTGTGCATCTTAAAATTTCTAGCACAAAAAAAAAAAAAAAAAAGATACCGGCAAAATTGCAAATTTATTAGTTTGCCTATTACACAGTTCGATGTTTCTTATATAACATTTTAATTTAGTGTGACATTATATAAAGAGATAAAATATTAAAATTATATAGAATTCGTTATATAGAAAAATTATACATTTAAATTTGGAACATTACATAAACGTAATATAAAAGCCAACGCGAAGTGTGGCATAGTCGGGTTTTTTTTTCTTATCTTATTCAAAATATCTCTCTCCGTAGTTAATGCATATCATCTATAATTATAAACGATAAAGTAGCAATTGTGACATAATGAATTGGAAATGTCACGAAAAGAACTGGCGGAATTGCGTAGATAAACTTACCGCGAGATGAGAGAAGGAAAGAGAGAAAGAGAGAAAGACGCGAACGTTTGTTTGCCCAATTGCGCAGAAAACTAGCGAAGTGTGACGGGTGTAAAAACTAAGAAACACTGCGCGATTTGCTGCTTCATAACACGGAAAAAATAGGTCGTCAAGCCGGAGCCAATCCAGAACGTTTGATTAAATAATTCTCCGCTACTTATAAAAGCGGGAGCACTAAATAGCGCGGTGCG
Source organism: Pseudomyrmex cubaensis (assembly GCA_014825685.1). Lineage (NCBI taxonomy): Eukaryota > Metazoa > Arthropoda > Insecta > Hymenoptera > Formicidae > Pseudomyrmex > Pseudomyrmex cubaensis. The sequence continues at coordinate 27,844 of QVOA01003874.1, read as the reverse complement.
CTGATAGTGTTATCTTAGCAAAATGATAAAAAAGATCTTCAAACAAATTCACAGTGCTCGTTTCGCATAAAAATGTTCTTTCTTAGAACAAACACCGACAAACATTTTAACGAATCCGGCCGGAATGTGTTTACGCGTTCTGAGCAATCGTGTATTAGCGAAATTGAAAAACTAGCAACCTATCGCGTCGGTCGCCGTGTTCGAAAACAACGAAAAAATCTGCGTAACAGATTTCACAAATTCATTTATGCCGCGCACACGTATCGTGTATCGATAACATGAATTCCATCAAAAAAAAAAAATTTTGTCGTCGGTTTCGCATTTTTATTTTTCCGAACGCGCAACGAGGTGAAAAACGAAAACAAAATATAAACAACGAAAGAGAAAACAGTTACAAGAAAACTCTCTTGTGTGTATATCTCTTTCTCTTTCTTTCTCTCTTTCCATCTGCTTACTAAAATTGTTGCTTGAACCATTAAAGTCGCTATCGCTTTCTGCTAAATTTACGTGTGACGAATACGCGAGATAATTCCACCACTGAACGTTGTTTGATCAAATGAGAGAAACAACGAGGCATGTATTCATTCGGCTGACATAATAAAAAAAAATAAAATAAAAAAAAATTACAAGTTTTTCGACAATCGCGCGCTGCTGCTCGCTTTATTGCCGGCGGTGCCGGACTGGGCAATTGCCGTTACTATTTGCACAACTTTGCACACAGCCGGGCCGCGAATAATCGCGGGTGAGATTATGCGAGGCGGGGAATTCCAGATTGAATTTTCGAAATTACATATGTCACATGTCGTTACATCACACTTGTCGAAAATGCCGGCGGTCGAAGAAGAAGAGCACACGTTTCCACACGTGATTGATCAAGCGATCGATCAGGGGATCCTCTCTCTCTCACACACACACATACACACACACACGCACACACTCTCTCTTTCTTTTTCTCTCTAGATACAGTACCTTCTCGCACTCACACGGCACAAAATAGTCCTCGCACGATATACAGTCTCTAAGGCACGCTCAGCCGGCAACGCGCACGGGAGTCACAGTTTGCCAAGTGTAAACGCGTTATCGCGAGGGAACACCTATCGGCCGTCATGCCGCGTAAGCTAATGACCGAAACAATGAACCGAACACGACGTTGGGTACTGACGTTGCACACTGCGTGCGGTTTTATCTCCGGCGCGGCACGCCACCGCGCGAGCAAAAAAAAACGCCGCGAGAGAGAGAGCACACTTGACACTTGCCGCCGGAAAAAATCGCTCGCGAACTTCAGCGCGCTTCAACGCCATGCGAGAGATCGCGAGTCGAGTCGCACGATCCTGCGCGCGCAATCGATCTGATGGATCCTGCGTGCCGCCGGCGTGACTGTGGCGCATACAACACGCACGTAGTAAACGCGTGAAATCTCCGAAAGAGTGGGAACGCGAATCCTTGGACGCGGGAAGCCGCTCTCGGAAGTAGATTCGGAGAGTACGTGTTTGAAACGAAGCGAACGGAGCGAACGAGCGAGGGTGCACGTCGCGAGAGAGGATATCGGTAAATACACTTCAAATAAATACTAAACGATTTTGTGTCGTTCCTTCCTTCCTGCGCGTGGATCATCCTCCTACCCCTCCGTTCCCCCCCATCGCGCGCGCACACACCAACCACTACCACCACCACCCCCACGCCGTCGTCGCCGCCCGAACTGTCGGGCCACACCGAAAGTGATCGCGATCAAACGAGGATGGCGAGGCGGCGCGCGGGATACGGAGAGGAGGACAGAAGTGGGACGGGTGAGCGAGAGAGATCGCGACAGGATCGAGAGCGCCGCGACTTTCGAGCTTGCCGCGCGGCGCGAGATTCGCGGCTCATCCGCGCGCGTTGGATCGGGATGTTGCGCGTTTAATGTGCGGGTGACAAACGATAACAACGACGTGATCGGAGTTGCACCGCGATATACACCATATATGTAATGTACAAGGAAAGATTGCACGCGGATAATACAGGCGAAGATACAGGCGGCCGGTTTGATCTGTACCGAGAGAAGAACCGGGTTGGCGGTAGCGACGGCGGTGGCGGCGGCTGTGGCGACGACGACGAGGATGACGACGCGCGCGGAATCTTCTGCACCTTCTTTGACTTGGGGGCGCCGCGAGCGAGCAGTCACCGCAGAAAGCTCCTTCGCCGTTGCATGTCGTGTGCGGGCGAAGCAACGAACCAACCCCTAAAACGTCACGTCACGACTGTGCGACTCCGTCGCGGAGAAGGCGCCGCACTTTCCCTCCGCGCGGAGAGGGTTGGTCGTCGGTACGTCGCGAGGCCGCACGAAAATGTACGAAAAGCTGGCGATCGTCGACGTTTACGCGAAGCGCGAGAGGGAGAGAAACGGAGACGAAGGCAGGAAGAACACGGGGGAGAGAAAATGTGCGATCGCGATGAGGAGGGGAGCGAGGAGAGAGACACGGAAAGGATAAGTGTGCGAGAAAGGGGGAAAGAGAAAGAGAGGACGAAAAAGAGAGAAAAACATCTAGCCTGCGGCGGGTGTATTAAACGATACGCGGATCGAGAGAAAGACAGACGGAAGATTTGACGAATGGGGAGGAGTTTCTTTTTTTTTTTTTTTTTATTATCGTTCTTGGGATACACTTCCAATCGATAATACACCTTTAGAAGACGCGTGGAAAGAAAGAGGAAGAGAGACAAGAGTGTTCAATGACGGATTCTGCGAGCGATGACGCTGCGCGTGCGATAAAATGAAGATGTGTGCGTGTGCGTGTGCGTGCGTGTCACAAATGAAATGACACACGAAATGAGATAGAAATGAAAACGGATGATCCGAAGACGGGACGAGAGACGGAGAGAGAAGAAGCGACGCGACGTAATCCGTTCCTTATGTTTCGCCTTAATGACTCGCGTTAAAGATCTGGCGACTGACACAATACACAAGCAAATGTACGATCCCGCATAAAAATATCAAGAAGTAGAATCGCCGTTATTTTAGCTGGCTCCATTTTCAACTTGTAACTTTCTTTTATTCATCAGAAAAACAATTTCAATACGATGAATTTCTCGAATTACATTAAAAATACGTGCAACGATCTTGATATGATATAATCTTTCGTGGAGTTTTTATACATTTTGTAAAATCCATTATTACATTGAAAACAATTTGAGAAAGCAACGCGCGGAGAATTTGCGATTAGGACAAATATCTCAATGACCACGTGCAAACGCGATTGGACATTTATTACAGAAATAATTACTAGATATGTGAATATTTATCGTAAACATTCTCAATGTTCCGAGTATTTTTTTTTTAAGATATTATTTAGATATTTTCCAATTACTGATTTATAACTTCATAAATTCTTTGTTACAATTGTCTAGCCGGTATTTGTCCGGTCACTGGAACGTTTGCCCGCTTTACATATTCTTCGAGTTTTGGCGAAGTAAAGTTACATGCATTAAAGTTACTGCAAATATAGTGTGACTTTAAGCGATTATAGTTGAGGCGAGATGTGTATATATATACCGCAAAGCGCGACGCGCGCCAGTACATATAGCGCTGGGTTGATTACCTTGTAGAGTTTGTCAGAGAGTCAGCTCTCACGTGCTCGTCCTCGATTTCGAATGTCGTCGTCTCGCCGATTTCAAACGACCATCCTCCTCGGACTTCTGACGAACTTTCCGACGTCTGCGGTCAGCCGGTCCCTTCCGGTCTCTTCCCTCTTTCTCCCCCACCGGCTGTCACTTTGCGGCACGCGTTTCGTAGTTAAATATCATCGTTCGCCGACGACGCGCGCGTTACCAATTGATCGAATCCCGGCGGTGCTCTCGTTATCGCCGTTATATGCCTGAAAACCATCCGTTTCTTTCGTGCTCTGCATGTGTTTTTTTTTTGCGAGAATCTTGCATGAAGGAGAAAAAAAAGGAGGAAGAGAAGTGGAAAGAGAAAGAAGAAATAGATAGAAAGAGAGAAAGAGAGAAGTTTTCTCACGTCTCGCGCGCGTTTAAACCGATTTACCCCCTCGTCACTGACATCGGTGGTTGCACACCGTGCACATGTGCGTACGCATGCATCCACCCTCTCTCTAGCTCGCGCGCGTGATGCACTCGGCGCGGACACACCGGCAACGCGCGCTGCTCGTACACTCGCGACGACACTGTTTTCTCTCTCATGCAGAACGCACACACTGACACGCATACATGCACACACATGCCGCCTGCGTGCGCGCTCACACATACACGTGCACGTTGTCACGATCCGCACTGTTCACTGCGATCGTTCAAAGAAAGGATGAAGTCGCGTCCGACCAAAGATCCGGATATTCGCTCCTTTCTTGCGTGCGGAGAATGAGAAGACACTCCGAAAGAGAATCACACACACACACGCACACAGACACACACTTACAGAATAAAAAACGTGCGCGCGTGGCGACAATCGCGGAGCGATTCGACGAAAGGATTCTCTCCTGCGATTTCGCCTCCGCCTCTCTCTCTTCCGTCCGTCGGCCTCGTTTCGAACCGCAAAATACGAAATTAACTACGAGGCGATAACGATCAACGGGCACGGGTAGACGTCCGGGAAACCGGGATGAACGTACCTACATACCACGTGTGTGCCATGAAACGAAGCAACGAATAAAGAAAGAGAGAGAGAGAGAAAGAGAGAAATAGCAAACGGTTTCCGTCAGTTAGTCAACTTTAACTCGTCACGACCGAAACAATGATCCTCAGAACAAGTTCGAGGTCGGATACGATAGGCATAATCACTCCGTCGCGGCGTCACGCGGGGAGCAGCTGCCGATTCGTGACGACAATGCGACGACGAGAGTCCGAATAGAGTTTTGAAAGTGAAACGGAGCGAGGTGGCGGAAAAGAGAAAGAAAAAAGAGAGAGAGAGAGAGAGAGAGAGAGAGAGATAGTGACGTGCGTAACGTAAACCGGGCGCGTTACAGTGACACGACGTGCCGACGAAGCACCAAGTACGGGCTGCTGTTCCCGAGCCTGGTTAGGACTAGCATGCGGGGGGAAGGCTCCCGCTTTGCCCGCCGTTATTCTTTATCGGAGCATGAGACATCTGTCGTAATAAGTGCGGACTAAAAAATAGTGCGTACGCAGAGAGAGAGAGCGTGAGAGCCGCTAAGGCGCGCGCGAGCAAGAGAGCCGGCCGCCGGGGCGCCATGGTGGGAGAGGTTGATGCTTGCGGCCGCGGCGGCTGTTTCTCTCCCCGTGTACCCCGCAATCTTGGTCTCTTCTCCTCCCGCCGGCGCGCTCCACCCCGCCGTAATCAGTTCATGAGACGAAAATGCGCGTAGCCGCTACGAAGTGAGAGAGAAAGAAAGAGAGAGAGTCGGGACGAGCCATAAAAATGTTTGATGCGCTCGAGGAGGCTGCGAGCGCATCTCACGTCTCTTTGCTTTTTTTTTTCAAATGCTCAGAACAGACATCTCTCTCGGACTCGATTGAACATTATACCAGAGAAAAATTTTGATAATAGTTGATTGTGTTCCGAACACGTGAGAAATTTCGAGCAACGGGATAAAAAAAAAAAAGTCGATCAATTTACAGTAGACGAGGAAATGATGGATAAACGTTCTCGAGTCTCTCATCTAATTTCGAAGTAAAAATTGAACGTAAAACGATCAGAGTCGAGTTTTATTCGTTCCCCGGGATGTGATTTCAAACGAGAGGAGGCGAAATTGTAAAATGGTCACCGCGTGTTTCGACTAGAGAGATCGATAAACGAGAGATCCGCTCCGCTGTTTCCCCGATAATTATGTACCCCTCATTCGTTAACATTAACGAAGCAAAAACGCGTTTGCTCGCTCGCTCGCTTGCTCGTTCGCGAGAGTTACGTTATCCTTGCCGTTGGCACGCGCTTGCCATCCTGCTCCTGCTAAAACTCGACAGTAGCACCCAGAGCTATTACCCCTTCTCTCCGTCTTTGTCTCTCTCTTTCCGCCGTGAGCCGTGCACCGCCGTTAGGCGACCCCACTCGATTCGCCCCTCAAAAAATCATTACGCCCTTCCACGGGCTGCGCATGAACGCGGTTTTAATTCGCTACTAGAAAAGTAAAATGTAAACGGTGGTGGGCTCGAGGGCCCGTGAAGGGGCGGGTGGTGGCGGCTGGTGGCGGCGCGCTTCGGGAGGATGAGAAAAAGGCGGATAAAGAGGAACGAGAGAGAGAGAAAGAGAGAGAGAGGGGTGCGGGCGGTATATAGGTTGGAGGCGGGATGACGGCGGGAGGGTGCCGGACGACGACGACGACGACGACGACGGCGGCGGCGGCAGCGGCGGTGGCGGCGGCAGCGACGACGACGACTACGACTACGGGGTGGGAGACGAAGTTTCGCGGACGTGGTCGAGGACGAAAGGCCGAGAGTACGAGGAATGAAGCGACTGCGAGAGCGCGAGACGTAGGACAGATCCTTTTTCCTCCGACTAGTAACGACTACGACTAGCAGGAGGAGAAATATGACGGCGCGCACGAGGAGATGGAGAGGCGAGACGGAGATGGAAGAGGGTGGTGGAGGTGGTAGGCAAGAGAGAGGAGGATATGCCGCGGCCCCTACTTCTCTAGGGGTTCCATTGTAATATTTATTGATTGGATTCCTAGGAGCGCCCAGGCTGTGAGGGCTGTGGCACCTTTTTTTTTTTTTTTTTTTTTTTTTTTTTTTTTTTTTTTTTTTTTTTTTTTTTTTTTTTTTTTTTTCGTGCGTTTTATCTATCGACAATTTCTCGCTGTTTTTCTCTCTCTCCTTCTTTGTCTTTTTCTCCCGTTCTCTCTCACTACGATCCACGTGGTCGCGCGGATTGGCGTAAATGCCTCGTAACACGCTTTGAACGAGCCGGCACGCGTCCTCGTGCGACCGCCACGAAATAATCGCGAGAGGCGAATTAATTAAAACACGATGTGGTATGGTGAAATCTCAGACGCAAGTGAAGCAATCGTCGTGAAGACGTAGTTTACAATTTAAATATTTCGCGAAAAGTTTTGCAATACAAAGTAGAGGATAAAACTACAATAAATAAATAATAATACAAGCAGATTATTGATTTATCTTGATAATTCCACAATATAAAGACATTAAAGATATATATTTGCGATGTTATCCGCTGAATGTCGAACAAAACTGATTTACGCAGATTTCGTAAGAAAATAAAAAAACGAATAAATTACCTCACAAGGGGAATCTATCACTTCGTTTCTATTATTGGCGCGCGTAATAACAGATCGACGTTCGAAACAGTCGTCGTTGTTTTATTTATGGGCGAAATTCAATTTTGAGCAACGTGTATATATTCGCATATATTATCTAGGAATGCAAATGCTAGCCTCGTCAGGGTCGTAGGAACATTATCGTTCCCGAGAGCGATGGAGTGCGAGACGTGCATAAAACGACGTAGCAGAAAACGACGAAACTTACTTTCACTGGCCTTCCGCGTACATCAATGGTTTATACATACATATACACGGCACATACTAGTCCCGGATCACGTGACGCTGCTGCGCTTCGTTTGCAGACTCGCGTCTGCATCAGCGAGAGAAGCAGCAGGTGTCCAAAAGCAGAGGTGACCACATCGTAGGAGAGAGAAAGAGAGAGATACGAAATGGGTACGGAACGATGTGATGTTTGTAAGTGTGAGAGAGAGAAAGAGAACGGAGCAAAGACGGAGAAAGTGTACGGCGCGGAACGGTGCGGAAACTGGTAATCCTTGATCTTATGTGACGTAATAAATTCTGCGTCCGAATACGGGGGATTAAATACAGAATATCTTATGGACTAGCGAGTAATGAGCTTCGACGATTTTCGTCAAAGATTTATAATTCTCAAAAGTTATCGATGCACAAGTTCTCGAGCTGTTGCGTGATAAAACACGCATACACAATACATTTATGCACACTGGTAAACATTGCACGAAATTTATCAACGCAAAGCGTAAAATTGACTTTAACGAGTTAGCTATATATTTTATATTTCTTCTATGCGTTTTTTCTTTTTTTTTCGAATATAAAAGCGAATATTTTTTTTATTATGCATTTACACAATTTACAGATATGTGCAAATAAAATAGCGTATTTTGATATCGCAGGAGAATGCTATCACTAAACGCGAAATAATTTAAAAAACAGTACGATCTCGTTGCAAGTTTACTATTTTATTTATTTATTTATTTTAAAGTGGTGGTTGGTTTTTTCACTCCTGTATCGGAAAGGGAAGCTTTGTAACGTAACACCGTGCGCGCTTGGGTAGATGCTTGAATTGCAACCAGAAGCGTCTGCATCATGTAATCATCCGAAACGACCTTTCTTGCACACCCTATCTCCTTCATACGCACGGACGACTCCCCACTGTTCCGTATCGGTCGTCCACATCTTGCCGCCTGCTTACACTATGTCAGTGTGTAAGACATCACGTATGTAGGTTATTTCAGAGAAAAGACAGAGATTCGGATATATCGTTTGGATAATTTTTAGAAGAGAGAGAGAAAGAGAGAGAGAAAGATTTGATAAATTTAATAAAAGTTATTCTCACACGCCAAAAGATATGTGAAACCACTAAGATAAATGTTCCAAAGAAAGACCAAACATATCAATTACATTTATTAAAGAAATAATTATTATGATACGTAAATATTAATCATAACAGTTCTCAAGTATTTTTGAAATATAGTTTTTCAAATTATCAGTTTCTAATTTTACGTATATAAATACTTCGTTATGAATATTATTTCTTTAATAAATTTCCGACCAGTCACTTGTTCGATTAAAACATTTATTTGTTTTCTTAAAATAAAAAAAAATCTAATATATATCACTAGAATATTAAAAAGAGAAAATATTATAGTCAATTCGCTTCAATTCTTCATTTAGAATGAAAACTATTTTCTCGTGTGTAACCTCCTTTCCATCTAAATAACTGCTCTTCCCTAAAAATCGAACGACTTTATCTTAGAACATATAATGCACACATGCCGTTTCTCGATTTGACCCGAATAAGAAATAACCTCGTAAAAAGAACGCAAGGGGAGACGTATCGCGAGGAGAGATAATTGCATTGAAAAAAATACGATATTGCCCCTGAACCATCTATTTAAGTACCAATTGCCGATTTGGCCAACAGTCCTAGTGACCTTCTCTCTATCTGTCCAATGTGAGACAATAAAGAAGTTTATTTCTCTTCCGAGAATTGTACAGTGTTCATTTAGTTATTACAGAAGATAGACAGAAGATCGCACTAATGAGCGCGACGTGCACCAAGCAGCACGAAGCCCGAAATAATCCTTCCTTTCCCCCGTTCCCTTCAATGGTTCGGAAACGTCGTTAGCGCTACGCACCTGCCGGTTAAAATGCCGTCTACCAGTGGCAAAACCGACGTTTTCCGGGATTCGACGGGATCGAACGCGTATATATATATATATACGAACGATAAATCGCCCTGTTTAGGGAAGCGACGCGTCGGCCCGGTCCCCCAAATGCACTTCGCACACGCGAAGTAACAAACGGCGGAGGTGAGGCATCGCGAAGCAGTTTCAGCATATACGTTTGATCGACTACGCGGTATATACATATAGTACCTTCCCTGTTCCTTCGTCCGTCTTTTTCTGGTCCCCCGATCGTCCCCCCGGTCTGCCCTCTCACAGACCCCCGGACTCTTTTTCTGCCCCTCCTCCTCCCTCGCCGCGTTGCCGTTCTTTCTGCCACCACCGTTCCCTCTGCGCGCGAACCGGTACCCTTGCCTCTTCCCCTGCACTCGCAAACATTTGGTGGCCGTTGACCTCGAGCGGGCTAATCCGTCGACAGCCAAACAACCAATTATTTCTCTTCAACGGTACGCCTCGCTCACGGCCGGCCGACATAGCGCTAAACGTGGGAATGCCCGAGGTAACCGACGGATCAGGTGAAAAACGACCGATGTGACAAAGCCCGGCCCGTGGTTGGTGTTTCGTTTTAAATCACATTTCTTTTTCATCGGTTTCCGTCACAATGTTTTGATCAGCCGGCAAAACGTCGATCGGTTTCGAAATAAAATCCATGTCACGCGGCGAGTTTCAGTCGTTTTCTTTCACGCGCTGCCTCGAAGGGCTTGTCGTCGAAGAACCTTTTTGCCGTCTGGCCAATACTAGACACACGCTACTTCATTCCGGTGCGAGGCTAGTGCCGCGCGTCTATTCTTACGCTATCCTGTACTACTGCCGATGTTCCACCGTGATAATCAGAAATTGAAAGCGACGCGTGTCGAATATGCGAGTCTATCAATTTCGAATTCACTCAAGCACGCACAAACAATCTCTAATTTTTATCAAGTAAAACTGTCTCAATGACAGGATCAAAGAAATAATTTTATTAGATACGTCAATCATAACTCTTCATTTCCAAGATTATTCTAATTATTATCAATTATATTTACTATTTGTGTTTGAATTGTTTTTCGCACTAAATCAAAACATGTCTTTTTCATTTCAATTAAAAAGATTACAAGTCTCTGCGCCGTATCCAAATGCTCGTGCTTTATTATAGTTTCATATAAAAAAATAGTGCCAGTATCAGTGTAATTTATGCCGCGTTATCGTATAGAAAGGTAGTTCGAGCACGAAGAAGTCAGAAACGATTGCGTTTCAACAAATGTGTTTTTGCTGTTCGTGGCGTAATTTAATGTGTGTTTCATTAAGCACATATCTCGTATCCGAAGTGAACGCGCGCGGAAGATTTAAAATATGAATTCTCGATACATCTCGATTGAGAAGAGAAAACGCACAAATAAAGACGCGTCTCTCTCGTTCTTACCTCACCACGTTTTAAATATATATGTATATATATCTCGTGATAAAGAACGTAATCGCGCGAAATTGACAATAAAACATCAATCCGCGATACCGTTTAGTTCATTGACGATCGTTGATCATCGATCCTGAAATCAGGTTTCGCTTGTCCGACCTACTTCCGACGATATATCGCGCGATTAATTGAGCCACCATGATCCACGAATATTTCCGTCGACGCTTAAAAATACTGAAAACAGGTCAGCAGCTATATTTTTAATTGTAGCGCAGACAGTCAGCTGCATCGCGCGAGTTTGCATCACGAGTTATATATGTGTGTGTGTGTATATATATATATATAGGTATGTATATATATATGTGTACATAGATATGTATGTACATGTGTTTACAACGCGGTTTAAAACCGGATTGTAGTAAAGAATTGAGAATGCGCCGCTGGCATGGTTTAGGAGAGCGTTTTCGATCGTAATGTTTGATACGCTTTTTTTATATTTTTTTATTTTAAAAATTTTTTTATCGAGACAGATGTATGATCAGGTTTCGCGAAACTAGACACACCTGTAGCAAATAATTTACGCAGTTGCGGACGTGTCTCACGCACATGATCGATAGCAGAATTATTCGAAACTTGTGCGTTTTAAAAAGAAATACACGCACACACGTGTATGGATCTTTAGGCAAAAAAAAGCAAACCTTGTAACGAACGTGAGATTTGTAATTGATGTAGGTATAATATATAATTTGCAATTTATAGACATATTTATAGACATATTTATTTTTCGACGCTTGTACACGTCGGGATGAATAATGAAATAATAATTTTGAAAACAGAAGTAGAATCATACGATTATGCGATTACGTATTTAAATTTTTTTTCTTCAAAACTCTACAAGATGGTTTCTTCATTCATTTTCGCCCGATGAAATTGTTTTGCGTCTTAAAAGTGAAAATACCAGCGAAATTATCGGCGTCGGAGTATCGCGATGAATGAAGACTTCCAGCGCGCGCCTATTTAAAGCGCGACCATATTAATACTTTCCAATGTGATGCATGCGAAAAGATGTATCCGACACAGAAAGTTGCAAGTTCGCGGGAGAAAAAACACTCATCATTATTTTACACCCTTCGCGTATTTCTCAGCTCGATTGCGAATTAACATTTAAGAAGTCACATATTTTTAACAAATATACAGAGAGCTTCGTATTTTAACGCGGGATTCTCTACGGATCGCTTTCTACTTTGTTGTTTTGGAAATAAAACGTACAATGTTCCACTTTATCAGAAACAAAGATTGCCGCGTGATCGGTGTTTCCGCGCGAACCTTTAATTCTCTTCGCGCAATAGTCGATCGCCGCCAAAATCACCGGACGCGTTAATTTCCGCTATAGCGCGATCGCTGAAAACGCGTATGTAACACGCGCCGTTGTGGTATGTAATCACGCAGTCGAGGGGGGAGAGACTGCGTGTGTGTGTGTGTGTGTGTGTGAAAATTTGCGGCGGAATCGCTCGGAGCCGCGTTTCCGATAGAGACAACGCTGACTGCAGAGAGTTGCAGAAAGAAATTGGGGTCGCGACTTTTTTTCACAACAGCCTCTATTTCTGGTGGGCCGCCTAATTCATACGCCCGGGGACACGCAGCAGCAGCAGCAGCAGCACGACGCGACGCGAATATACAAGTGCCGCGCCACGCATACACACGCGTGCACATTTTTTCGCTCGCGGATGTGGGCGTGCGCATGTGCACACGCGTGTATAAATGCACGAAACAAAGAACCGTTCGTAGGAAGGAACCGTGCTCTCTCTCTCTCTCTCTCTTGCCTCTCTCGCCTTTCTCGCTCGCATAAATATCCGGAGGCTCCGACGTATGTACGTATATATACTCCCGTCGCGATAACTGCTCCGCCGATTCTCGGATATATGATTCGTCACGATCAGCTGACGTGCGCGTTTCAAGTGGTTTTAAATAAAGTGACGTTCTCTTTCGTACCGCGCTGTCACAATAGGCGCCGCGCATTGTGTCCACATTTTGACCTTCCTCGAATATATTGCAAATCGCGACTGCAACTCGGACAGTACGTCGCCAATCGCTTCTCGCGTTTATGCCACGCCGACTTCTCGAATCGCGATCGAAAACTCGACGCCAACTTGAAACGAATTCTGTTTGCGAATCTCAGAGCGAAAGAAATGTACAAAATGTAACGAATGGACCAACGGTGCAAAATATTAGCGCCACTTACTTACTTCGAATGTGAAAAATTGAAGTTTCTCTAAAAAAAGACAAGAGAGAGAAACGTTTTTCTCGTGACGGTTGAAAACTCGTTAAAAATGTTATAACTATCGAAACGAGGAAGATCAGAATAAGCGATATCGCCTCGGAAAGGATTAACATTTGATTTATCAAATCGTATTATTCTTGCGAAACGTGTCGTTTTATACGATAAGGAGATAAAAAAAAAAAAGTAAGAAAATATATACATATATAAAATACAAACGTCTCTGTGATAAATTTTTCCATGTTTAAATTTTTATGTAAGATGTTTCTTATGCGTGTGTTATCTTAAAATATACTTCATATATATCTTACATCTTCCGTGCGCGCTTTAAAATAAAGACGTTCTCAAGTTCTTGCGTATAAGCGACGCAGGAGTCGGAGACGCGATTTGTTTAAATCTCGCACCTGCGGCCTTCCTCTTCTCAAGGTACGCGTCGCCGCGGATCGCGCGACTGCGCGAATTTTAACGCGCAAAACGTAGCCGCATAGTCGCCGACCACCTGAATTTACGTGCCGCTATATGCAATTCAATCGTGTCTTGTACCGGTGCGCGCGGGAATTTATTCGATTGACTCCGGCGCACCGGCCGGCTCGGTGAATGAATTCGCTTTGTTAATTTTATCGAGCGTTTATCCACGAGCGTGTTCCATGAGCGCGTTTCTGTCTCTCTCTCTCTCTCTCTCTTTCTCTCGGTATCGATCGTTATCGATCGCCGAGACCGCGGAGAACGCGCGTTTCACGAATGTTTAAATTTAATAGGGATAGCGATATCGCACGATGATCTTCAGGTGTGCGTACATTTCCGAAGTGCATCTTGCGCGTGTATTACGTGTGTATTTCTCAAAATAAAATAAAACAATCTCGCGCAGACGTACATTCGCGAAAATCAACGCAAATATGTTTCCAGCACGTCGAAAGCAGACAAATTGATAGACGAAATATCAAGAACTCATTATCGACTGCAAAAAAAATCGATTTGAGCTTGAAACGTCGTAATCCTCGACACATCGGTCTGTAATGCGAACGATAGTTTTTTTTCTTTTCCCAAGCGAGCGTTCGTCGCGCCTAAATAATACGTAATACGCTTGTCGGAGTCTAATTTCGCAGATAACGCGCTCGCCGCGACGTAATCTAGTTACTAGGCGTATAATCTAATCGACCGAGATTCGTATTATGTGTATGCATACCTGCACGTACAAACACACCACGTTTCTATTCGTAGAATTTCGCTAGTTTGCGCGCGATAAAGTTTGTCTTTAATGTTACGAGACGATGGCGACGGCGCGCGCGTTACGTAATTCTCTCTTGTCTATCCTTGCCGTTAATTCGACTATCAGTTTTCTTCAAATTAGCGCGTCCACACAGCGCGAGATAAGACTTCCTGTTGCCGATGTTATCGCGGTCTGCGAGAAATGTGATTTCTCTAACAAGTCTATACATATAAAAATTTTACGAACAATAAGCGTACGATCTAATATGTAATTTTATGTACGTTACTTTCTTTTTTATTACTTCCAATTGTTTTTATCGTTTTCTCTGTAGCAATATGATTTCATCTTGTCTGATTTAATTCTCAATCTCGGCAAAGTGTTAAAATTCTTCTTGAGAAGAAACATATCGATATTTTTGTTCTAATCATTTATTTACACGCGCGGGAACAAAATATCTCCGCGCTTTCTTCCGAGGAGAGACTTTTATATTCTCTCCTTTCCTCGAAGAGATACGCCTCTGGTATTTCTCGCGCAGTTATCTCTCCCACGCATATTCTTTATGGAATTTCGCGAAATTACATTTGTCTTCGGGAGGTCTCGCGGAAAGCAATTTCCTATTTGCATGGAGCACCGGGTTAGAAAGCGAGTGCGGAAAACGGGACACGCGCAGCCATTTCGCACTTGTCGGACGATTCTCTCCGACCAGAATCGAAGAGAGGAAGGCAGAGAGAAGAACGGGAATAACGGGTGAGATTCCAGCGTCCGTTATGGTTCAAGGAGAATACACCGTTATCGGATACACCCCTTTTCTCATGCGCGGATATTTCCGAGAAAATTAAGCGGCAATCGCCACTCTAATTAACCTCCACACACATTAACCACTGCCGTGCACACACATACATACATACCGCTGCACGCGCACACACATACATACATACACACACACACACACACAACTGTGCGGCTCATTACAAATTAATAGTCAATGAGGATCAACAGCCATTTCAATAATAATCGAAACGGACGAAATTATGTATACACACGTTGCAAAACAATTCTCTGCTTTAATCGCACAGACGCGCTTCTAAGGACGACAAACAGTCGTATTTTTCATACATATATATATATATTTAAACGGAAAACAATGTAAAAATCAAACGTGAAAAAAATTGCTCCACTTGATAATTTCAAACTCGCATGAATAACAAAAATTTCGAAAGAGAAGAGTGAATGGAGAATGTTATTTACACGTATATTGTACAAATGGAGAGAGTATCGCAAAGCAAAAAAAAACGCGCAATATTGGACTAAAACCAATAACACAAACAACTATCTAACTGCAACGGTATCTTTCTCTCTCTCTCTCCCTGCGATTTCGATCATAATCGAATTTATATCACTCTCGTCGACGAGTGTCGTCATATAACTGGATAGATATAATTGATATTTACTCGCACTATGAAACACCCTGAATTATTCATGTTAAAGCAGAGAACGACGGGAATGTTTCTGACTGATTTGGAATCAAAAACGATGTAACTTGGATTGGACGCGATCGTCGATTCTCTTGGATGGAAAAAAAAGGTGAAAAAATCGACGCGAATGTTGTTAACGATAGAAGAAAGATTAGATTGAGTAGTCGTGACTTCGAGCTTTGTTCTCGAAACTATCCTTGAGAAATCGCTTCTGCGCTGGAGGAACTTTTATTGCTATACTCCGCACGAGCGAGTCGTCGCACACGCGCGCTCGCACACGTAGCGCGGATGCACGCGGCTAAATTTTTCAGGAATGCACCACACCGGCATCATCATCGAGCCGATTCTTATTTTTCGCCCGGAGGCTGCGCTCTCTCCCTCTCTTCCTCGCCCACTCTCTCGCGTATCATGTCCTGTGTTCTCTCCCGGCGGTCTCTTTCTCTTTCGCTGACGCGTTCGGGTACTCACGATCTATTTATACCTAGGTCCGCTGATGTTTTCAACTTGCTGCACGCGGTCGTGCAACAAGCTCGACCTGCGTCGCCCGTAAAAATAGGGAACAAACGCGCGAGAGTGCGCGGATAGACAAAAAATAAAAACAAAAAAAAAAAAAACGCACTTCGAAGAAACTCTCTCTCGCAGGTGCAAGCGAAATATCACTTCGAAATTTTACAGGATATGTACACGGTCGGACGAGATTTCTCTTGTTTATATCGCGCGCTTAATATTCGCGACACGTGGTCTCCCCCCCACCCCCCGGACTCTCATACTTGCAGCGTGGAAAAAAGGAGCAACTGGAAAGAAAAAGAAAGAAAGAAACATACCCGTCGTAGAGCGCGAAGCGCGGAATTCCGTACGCAAACTCCGCAGGTGCTAAAATCTCGCGTTCCGAAAAAAAAAAAAAAAAAAAAAAAAAAAAAAAAAAAAAAAAAACAACGAGGAAAAAAAACGATTACTCCCACGCGGCGGGCGGGAGCGCTTCGCGCCAGACGAGGCGTGGTGCGGTGGAAAACGAGAGTGAACGCGTAGAATTGAGCGCGTACGCGCGGCGTGGCGGCGACCGTGGCACGGTCGCGCAGCGGCCCCGGAGCGACACACGACAAACGAGGATCGAGCGTCTCTCGCGGTTCACAGAGAGCGAGCGAGCGAGCGAGCGAGTGAGCGTGGATTACGTCAGGCCAGACACTCTCTAACGTCTGGCATTATCTTCGTCTAGCGCGAGTCTAGCCGCGCCAGTCCAAACGGTACTAACACCGCCACCGCCGCCGCCGCCGTTGCTGCTGCGCGCCGTGTCGTTCGCGACCGTCACCGCCGGGTTGCCGTCACCTTCGCCGTCTGTCTGGCACACATAGGCAAGGGCATACGAGAAAGAGAGCACGTCACCGCATGTGGAATCATGAAAGGACACACGCACATAGTCCGGACTAGTCGTCGGTGCTAACTAGGTGTTCAACGGGGCGCGTACGTGATCGTGCCGCGCGCGACACACACGCTCACGTGTATACAAACGTGGACGCGTGATTCTCGTCTTTCCTTGTGCCTTCGCTCGAGTATTGGTGCAATGTGCACGCATCATCACGACGTACACGTCCACACATACACACACATACATACATGCACGCACACATACGTACATTTTGTATGCACGCATACCGCTATATGACTCGCGCGACAGATACATGCAAACGTCCCCCTTCTTTCTTTCTTTTTCTCTTTCACTCTTTTTCGCATTCGGCCCTCCTCCCCCCTCTCCGTCATTCCCTCCTTCTTTCTCTTTTGCTCTTACCCTCGCGTGTTTTCTTCGTCTATCCTCTTATATTCTCTGCCCCCCTTACGTCCCCCTTTAAGTACCCCCTCCCGAAACTTTTTACTCTTTCTTTCTTTCCCTCATTCGTTCCCTCTCCTTTCCCTCCCGCCTTTGTCGGCTCTCTCTCACTCTCTCTCTCTCTTTCTCTATTCCATGCCCACTCCCTCTCCCGCACCTAAACGTCTTCCTCTGTCTTTAGCGACCGCGTATATACCGTGGAAGCCGCACGGGCGGCCGAAGGCCACCGGTCTCAGCTGTGGACGTACCTTGATCGTCAAGCGAGAAGTGAAGTGTGGACCTCCTTTGCCCGGTGTCCTTGTCGATTGCTGGGGCTCCGTCGTGGTTCTACTGTTCCGTCGCGACGGCGACGACGATGACAATCACGTCGGGAGAGGAGCGTACCTCCGCCGCGACTTCCGCCGATTCTTTCAGCCGCGTCAAAAAATGTCGCCGAGCGCGATAGAAGAAGCGCGCCCGTTTTCCTTTCCGTCCGTTCAATTTCTTCGGTTTCTCCTTCCGTTTTCTCCACCTTCTTCCTGTTTTCGCGACGCCGTCCGATTTCCGTGCTCTCTTTTGCAAACAAATTCCCTCACGGCGGCGGAAATCAAAGACGAGATATAGTCTCGCGCGTGGAATATCTCGCGAAAACGAAACACGCGACGAGGTTAACAGTCGCACGATGACGTGCGGAAACGGATCGTGTATGTTTCACTTATGTAGCGAGCCAACCTATAGAACAGCGAGTTTTCAAATTGTCACCTGGTCTGACGGAGCTCACTGCGGATCACTGACGATCTCGGAAACACGCGGAAACTGCCGGAAGAAACTCCGTGTTCTTTCCTCGTGTACTTTCTCTTCGCTCTTCTTCTTTAACTCGTTCCACATTGACGTGGCGCGGGTTTTTCTCGTGGTCGGGCTCCCCGTTCACACAGTTTCTCCGCCCTTTGGGGACTGGAACTCGCTCGTCTGCGGATCACTCACTCACGTCGTCGTCGATCACATTGGCAGATTGCGGCAGATTCCTTGACCTTTAAGGCTCGTTGCAACGCGGCGATGACGATGAAAACGTTGAACGCGGGGAGTTCAACAGCGCGTGCACCGTGGCATCACTCACACCGTGACCGAGAAACGTTCCTCTTCAAGGAGCTCTTCCCTTTCTCTCTCTTCTTCTCGTATAGAACGCGCGTAACTGGATCACTGTAACGCGTACTCGCGATCCCGTCGATACACGCATGGGCGCGCACTTGCTTTTCCGCTTTGTCCTTCGTGGTGACGTCGCGCGTTCTCCGCACGAGCTCGGACGGGTACAAAACAGATGAAGAACGCGCACTGTTCCTTCGACTGATGATTCGCCAGAAGCACCGGGGTTACTATTCCGAGCGAAACGTACGAGCGATATATCCCCCTCGCTCGGTCGTCGACGTTTTTTCGAAGGCGGTCGACGAGAAAACGCGGTGACAAAAAAAAAATGAACGAAATAATTAAAAAACAAAATGAAACACGAGAGACTCAACTCGGTGGGGAAAAAACAAAAAAAAAACAAAAATCCACCGAAATGTGTAAACACGCGGTAATCGAGAAGAGCCCGAAGCGATGAGGCAATAAGACGATGTCCGCGCGTTTAGAATGTCCTGCGTGTATTATCTTGCGCGCCGTGCGACGACGTCGAGGACCGAAGGACCCAGCTGCTCCTCGCCGCTTCTTTAGGACACACCGGGGGACTACCTAGTCGTAGAGTGATTGGGAACGCGACTGGCCAAAGCACTTGATTCGCGCGCGGTTCGGTTTGCCCGTTGCTGCGCCTCTCCCGTGCAGTTTTTTCGGCAGTCCTGTGGTATGCGTGCGCGCGCGACGTGCATGTATGCGTGGCCGAAGCGGGCGCGAGCGCGCGCGTGTGTACGCGCGCTCCTCACGCGCACTCTCTCCCTCGTTCCTTCACCGCCGTGTCTTCTTTCTCCGTCGATCCGGAGAGCTCTTTTTCGTACTCCTTCCCTCCGCTCCGTTCTTCCTATCCCTCTCTCGCTTCTCCCTCGTTTTTAACGCGAGCGTGTGCCGCCCGCTTGCACACGCGAGCGTGTGTGCGTGCGCGCGTATGTAACGCGACACACACACACAACAGGGGCCTTCTCTCACGTGTGCGTTCGTCGTCGTGGCCCCGTGATGTACGCCGAAGAGTGGCCCTGTGGCGCGAAAAAGAGAGGGAGTGAGGGAAAGAGCGCGAAGCGAGAGCAAGAGTGAGCGAGTGTATTTGCGATCGTACGTATGCGTATGTACGTACGAATATGCACGTAAGTCGTACGTATTCACATCCGATCTCCGGCTGGCTCGTCGTCCGTCGTCGTCGCCCGTCGTGCGTGCGTGCGTGCGTGCGTGCGTGCGTGCTCGCTTGCTTGCTTGCTTGCTTGCTTGCTTGCTTGCTTGCGTGAGTGAGTAAGTGAGTGAGTGAGTGCGTGCGCGCGTCCCGGGTAGGCGAGGGTATAGTTACCGAAATGTTAACCTCGTGGAACCACTTTTTATTGAGTGTCGCAAAATTCATAGGAACCTCGCGACGCGAGGAGAGGGGTTAACCCGGCCCCCGCTCCTCGTGACTACGCTCTGGCGGGGCTGACATCGCGAGAGGGGCGGCAACCCCTACCCCCCGTGCAACGAGGGCCTCCGCGGCATCCCGCCGCTTACCACCAGACGCTCCCTCCTCCTCTTCCTCTTGCTCCGTCACTTCCTCCTCCTCGTTCTCCTGATCCGCGTCCTCATCCGCGTCCTCATCTTCGTCCTCCTTCCCGCGTGCCCCTCTTCTCGACTTGTGGCCCTGGTCCTCGCCAATTCTTCGGCCCCACCATTTCTCTCGCTAGTGTGGCCCCCAACCCCTCAGTTTAGTTTCTTCTCTTCCCCCCTCGCCCTGGCACCCTTGGTCTCGAGCGTGCATCGCTTCGGCTGTTTTTCCCCTCGCGCGTCTCGAGTCTCGTTCGTGCCGACCAATCGTCCTCCCTCTCTCTCACTCTTTCTCCCTATTGCCTACTCCCCAACACGTTGGCCCATCCGCTTGTGTTCCTCTGTTCTATACTGTGTCCTCTGTTCTTTTCTCCGCTCGACTCTTCTTCTCTCTTCCTTTCTCTCCTTTCTCCTTTCTATCTCTCTTACCTCCTTTTTTCACTCTGTGCTAACTCTTTCGTCTTCTCTTTCCTTCCTCCTCTCTCATCTTCGATTATCCTCTCCTATTCACCCTTTCCTGTGTGTTCGTTTATCCTCTCGTTCCTCTCTTCTTCTCTCTTCTTTCGTTTCTGTCCTTCCATTGCTTGCCTCACCTTCCTCCTTGTCGTTGTCTTCTTGTCTCGTCTCATCTTCGCCGTCACCCCCCGAAACGAAGCGAAGAAGTTTCGTTTGCCTCCTTCCCTTCTTCTCTCGCTCTATCGCGGGGCGATTCTCCTCGCGCTGGCGTTTGACACCGCCGGCACCCTGCCTTTGCCCCCACCTGCCAGCTCTGTTACCACTTTGCCGTGTCCGGTATTTAGTCTCTACATAGCCAAACTTACGTTCAGCCTTGCATCGTGCAATCTTGTTTCACGCGCGATTCAACGCGCAACATCGTACTTAAGGCACATTCTCCCCATTTAATGACTAACAAGTAATCAAATTGTAATAAGACAAGGAAAGTTGGAGCCGACGAATTAATAACACATTGTTCGTCAACGTCTTGAAGAAGTTATTAGAAAATGTCGCAAATCACGAGAGACAAAATTTGTATCTTGATAAATGCGCTCTTCATTACAGTTTTCATTGAGAATCGCGATAATAAATCCTCCTATTATTGCGAGGATCCAAAAATTTGTAAAAAAAAAAAAACGCGCTGAATTATCGATGTCAAAAAGTGACAGAGTCTACGTGTGTATCGGATGTTTTGTAAAGCGTATCTGTCACCAACGGCTGCGTGTCAACGACGTAAGCGAAGTGACAAATCGAAAGAAAAACATTTTGGACTTTCGCGAGTCGAATGACCGTCGGGAGAGACGCTCTTGAATCGCGCGCTCGTGACGATCAAACATTTTTGTCGACATTGCTTCAAACTTCTCCTCGCTAATCAGACGGATTGTCAGTCGGATTATTAAAAACGGGCACAAAAAAAAAACTCTTTTAATGTGCCACTTGTAATTGCCGATGCATCTGTGTCAATACGCTACAAGATGTTTTCCGTCGACGAGACACACTGTCCGAATGTGTCTTTAGATTAGAGCGATAAAACGGCGAAATACACTTCGCCGTCCTTCACTCGTTTAATCGAGCGGAGATCGATGTTCGCTAGCTGCTCATTGGGATAACAAGCTCGAGGACAATATACCGCTGGGGCGAAATATCGTCGGATAAAATCGTGTTTTAGGATGTGCCGTTCGCATAACGTTCCAACGAAGTATTCCATGAATATCGTAGAGCGCGATCTCAACCGGTCTGGTAAATTCAAAGTATGTAAATTATTAATAAGCTGAAAATTTATGTTCTTTCTCTCTCTCTTTTTCAACGTGTGTTTCTCAGTTGGCAATTTTCGAATCTCAAGATTTAAAACTACCGGTCCGTTTGTGTCGCGCGTCGCGATGACAATGTCGGAGCATTAACGGACTTCTTTATGGGAAAGAAAGCATCCGAGACAACTGCAAGTGGGTCGGATATACCTTTAATTTCAATCTCTGACCGTCGGGCGACAGTCGCGCAAAACCTTTGTGACAGTTACACGTGGAAACAATCGTAGAGTTCAGTGCGAACGAGCGAGAGAGAGAGAGAGAGAGAGAGAGAGAGAGAGAGAGACACGTGTACGACTACCTATGCAAACTAGTTACGTAGTTCTCACATTCTTTCTGTCAAAAAAAAGAAAGAAAAAATTAGTTAAAAAATTGTTTTTTCTCAGTCGTTTGTTCCACGTTTGCTTATTTCCACGAATAACGTGTTTTTGTTTTCAAAAAGTTTACAAAAGCGTTCGGCAGCTAAAATTAAAATATTGCGTACGTAGAACTTGAACTTTGATAAATTAAGAAAAAGTTATACAAAAAATGCAGTATCGACAAAAAAGACAATAGACATATCAGGTGACAGTTGACGGGCTTGCACATAGAATTTGTTACACATACTGCAAAGAGAAAAGAGCGTGACAGAGGGGGGAATCACGCGCACTATATGTATGTATAGATAATAATAGCTTTAAGTACTAGCAATTAGATTCGCGGATATACGGGTTTATCGCGGTGTATTGTTGAATCCACATGGTCAATTAAGAGCGAATAAACGGGAATGCGCAAATGACCCGCAAGATAGTAATCAAACCTCGGGGGCCCCCTCCGGATTTCACTTCGCGATATAATCCATCTGCGAACGAGATACGAGACTTGACACTTAGAAATCCGAAATCCCGCGCTTACGGCCAGACAATCGAAGCGGCATGAATAAACTACCGTTACTCCTCTAGACGGAAACCCATAAATGAAAACCGGAATACCATAAAAGCGTGTGCAGAAACCGCTCGCGAGGAGAGCGACGCGATGTAACAGCAGTTACACCCCGTAACTGCTTGACTTTCATTACAATTATTGCGATTGTTCGACTAAGAAAGTGGTTTTTTTTTCGTTTATACAATACGCAATAAACATTTCAGCAAAAAGAAACGTAATTACGTGCAAAATCTTGCGGTATTTATAAAACTGGAAAAGGAAGCGTTTTTTACATCTTGTTCGAAAAATATCTGGTTTCTTTTTTAGAAAATCGAAATTAAAAGATCGGCATTAAATGCAAAGGTGATCATTAGATATTTGAGACAATAAGGTATACAAATGCGTGTCCGAGCAGTACGGACAGTTCTACGATACTAATTTGATTAAAAGAAATACGGTTATATTCAATTTTTATGCTCACTTAAAGTCCTTCGTTAATTTCATTTGATTGGCCCTCTTTCTCTTTCTCTACGTGGGAAATAATTTATAAGTATAATATATTAAATATAAAAGATATTATAAATATTAATGAAAAAAATATTACAGTAAATCGGTACAAGAGATATAACGTATATCGATTTGATTCGAACACCTCGTCCGCTAAGCGCGAGAGAAAAGCTCGTCTTACCACGGATGCAAGCGCTGTTGTATCAAGTACCGCGTGCCTGTATATTGTACTTCGTTGCGCAATGTGTCTCGAAATTGCAGAAATTCACGAGAGCCGTCTTATTATCTCTCTTCGCTTCGAGGCAGACGCGACTTGTCGCAAGTGCCGACTTTCTTGACGTTCGTAAAGGTAAATCAAACCGGATCCGCGAAAAATAAAAAAAAAGAACACGTTCACAATTCCGCGCGTCTTACAAATCAGCGGCGTGCGAAAAATTTCGTTCGTTGATTTCAAGTGATAAGCAATCGTTTTCATCGATTCTTGACTTTGCGCGGCGCACACACATACGTGTAGGTAACATATCATTATTATCATTTCGCTGAGAAGCGTTCGCTAAAGTTTTGCAGGTGTCGAATTGTCGTTAATCTCTGAAAGACATATATAGTGATATTGCAATACTATTAATTCTGTCGTCACACACGTACACACACACACACACACACATTGCCGAAAGTATATTTGCATTCTGACTAACATGTGATAAGATTATATAAGTTTTATATCTAGAGCGGAGTGTTATTGGTTGATCTATGAGCGATGTTATCGGTGACACGAGTAGCCTCGAGGCGAAAGTTATCGCGAGAGAAAAAAATTGCGCGTATATCGATTTTTTTCATACATCATCGAAAAAAAAATTGATTTACCTAAACGTACATCGCTAGCGACACACACGCGAGAAAAATTTATGGAAATATAAAAACTGATTTTTTTCTAAATCGCGTAAATTTGTTGAAAACGTAAAGACAATAAATTATTTATTATATTTCGTTATTTCTAATAGTTTTACTTTCTTTACAATAAAGTGTAATTATATTTTTAATGAGTTATTATCTATCGTAATTATCAATAATGAGAAATCTGAGATAGTTTTACGAATTTAATTCGGTTGTGTGTCAACGAGTTATTGCCTGTTCTTCCGGTTTTGCAGTCTCGTCAGGTTTTTGTCTTGATATTTGTGCAGTTGCGAATGCTGTATCGTCTACGGTATTATTTTCGTCGGGAAAACCTCCGTCGGAAAACATTTATAGGAAGTAAAACTGAAGCCTGTCTTTGCCGGTCAAAATGTTGTGTCAACGATGCTAAGCAATCAGTATACAACATATAAATACGTAACACGTCACGTGAAGTGTTAGACATGTTTCACTCTGTCATCTTAATGTATATATATTGTATATACCTCAAAACACATTGCACTTCCTTCATTCCATTCTGTGTAACAAAAGTCGCACGCACAAATAAGAAAGTGCAGAATAAGGCGCTTCGAAACAAACTAAGCATTAACGAGCGCGCACATTTAACTCTTTCCGCATATTTGCGCGCACGTTAAAAACCGTTCGGCATCTATATTTTATTTGATACGTTTTTTTTGTTTGTCAAACGTGTCGATTTGTTCGGCGATCTAATTAATCTTGTTTAGTTTTAAAAAATATATATCAGAAATATTCAGTTTTTTTAGAAAATCCTCGGATTTTTTTTTAGGTATTTAAGTGACGGATGTTTACAGATGAAAATATACAGAAATAAACAACAGCACACGCGAGAGAATGTTTTATTTCTCAGTAATAAAAAAAAAAAAAACTCGCGAAAACGAGATCAGTCGGTTAAACCGGGAAGAGTTAAAGAGCAACAGAGATCTCGTGTGCGAGCGCGCTGTGATGTGAAGATTTAAATTATCTCCGACCGGTAGTGGTTTATTATTTATCTAATATTTACCTAATGCTTTCACACGATTGATCGAAGCTGATTTAGTGGCGTTAAACACACGTGACAAGTATATAATTTTAACACGCTGCTCTCGCAGCGCGGTATTATTTGAAAATTTCCGCGAGCAAGGTGCGGCGGGTCCTTTTGCACGAGGCTCGCTAGCAGATTGGGCAGGATGGCTTCCTGCAAGAGCGTTCGCTAGTCGATCGGGGGCCATGAACTCTCGAACAGGTTGGCCCCTTGGACGTTCACCTTGTGTGCCGCTTCGGCGCTCGCTCCCCTTCAGCCCCTCTCTCTCCCCTAACCCTGCTCTCTTGCTGCATCTCTCGCTTCCTAAGGGTACGTTCGCCTTTACCCCCGTCCTCCGTTTCATTCCCTTTGCCTCTGCTCCTCCTCTGCCTTCCGCGAGCCACGCTACTCTATTTCTCGTTTGGTCCACTATCCACCCGTCTTTCTGCACGTTCATTCGTCCCGATGTATGCGCGTCTATCCGTCGCATCGCGATATTCGGCTCGCGCGTTGTGTTGATTCTTACCTGGCGCCGCGCGCGCGTGTGGTTTTTTTTTCTCACCTTCATTTTTAATTCCAAATTTTTTCAACATTTGTTTTTTTTTTTAATATAAAAAATAAATTATGTAAGTAATTACGAGATAGATTTTGATTTCATATTTGTACAAAGTTTAATAGTTTTTATACTGACGTGCATTATTAATTAATATTAATTTTTTGGTGTTATAAATGATAATCACGTTAAGAAATCTTAGCTTTAAATTGTATTATATTGCCGTCTTACATTGCAAATTATGTTTCACACGACTTGTCTCAAATTATATTGCAAGAAATAATGTGTTATATTTTAAACTACGTACTCATTTTGGTGTAGAAATTATTATATTGTTATATTTTATAATTATTGCATTACACAGCGTGTCCTATTTTGCCAGGATCACTCGCATCCCTTCCCTCATATAATTTTAGGCTGTTTTGATGGCGTCTTTTTGGAATTCCACGTTCGGCGCATTAATCACACGCAAGCGCGTACCTGGTCTCGAAATTTTTTTGCTTGTATAGCATATACCTTTTTTTTTTGCGCAATGTATCCAGTCACCCGTTGCGAAATTACGACACGCCGCGTCACCTAACCCCCTATTCACCGCTTGATACGAAATTTCACAAGAAAGTTGCCTCTCGCGTTGCACATAATTCCGTTTATCTAATCGGAATTTGATTATCGACAAGGTCAACTACGTTCAATATTATCCAAGCGTTACTTTCTTTTAATTACTAATTGCATGATTCATCCAATTTATGATAACGCTTGTTTGATACAAAGTACAACTCACTTTTTTTAACACACGCATATTTAATAAATTTTTTGTGGCAACTTCGAAAACTGTCAATTGTGAGGATAGCAAAAATAATAATTCACAACTTAAATTAAGCAGAGACACTAAGTCTTTCCTCATCTTAAAGAATATTTATGTTAATATTAAAAGAACTCGCTTTATTTTAATTCTTGCCGGTTTATTCTCTTGATTGAGTCACACATTAATCACATTCTTACGAAATCATGAGTATCTCTTACGTTGTAAGATTCGCAAACAGAAACATTTAATCAAAACAGAATTTCACTCGCAAAGATGTTGCATTTACGTTTTCTGAAGCTTCGATCGAGTGACATCAAAAACATGTTGTGAAATTTTCGAAAGAATCTCTCACGAAGAACGATTTTTAGACGCGCATGCAATTTCCGTGGCATCGTTTCACACATTACCAGTTGACACACATTATCAGATTTAATCGAGCAGCTTTTCGCGACAGCTATTTGCTGCACGGTCAACATATTTGCGATTTCGCGATATTTTTAGATGTCCTTTTAACAACATTAAATGATCAACATGCATCTTCGTTCTTCAATTCTTCGTTATTTAGAAGAAAAATGGAAAATCGAAACATGTCCTTTATAGATTTTTTATAAATGATGTTCTCTCTTCTCGCGATAATCCCTCGGATATACTAGTTGTATGTGTATATGTGAGCGCGCGCTGATTATTTGGTATTTTACTTTTCCACGTTATTAAAATCAATTATTTTTAATTGCAAAAAGTATTGTCCCCGCGTTGTGTAGACAATACTTTTCGTCGATGTGCAAGTTATTGCACACGATGTCATTTATATTTCTGGGAAGCATTTCGCAAAGCACATGAGGTAATATGTAACAACGGACGGCCAATGCCGCGTGCCGAAAAAAATAGTCTACACTGTTCTCGAATCACAATTAGCACACTCAAATTAATGTATAAAACTTGAGTTTAACAACCGTTTAATAATTTACGTTTAAGAATATCTTAATTTTAGTCACGTTACTGTTGATTGTCAAATTCGCGTACATATACCCACATAGCATCGTAAGTTGCACAAACGTTTCCGCAACGGTTCGCCGGAAACTTAGCA
>QVOA01003873.1:0-11209 GCA_014825685.1 Pseudomyrmex cubaensis | reverse complement strand
TATATATATATATATATATATATATATATATATATATATATATATATATATATATATATATATATATATATATAGTTGAATTACCCAGAGAACTTTCAAGTAAAAAGAATGGAGTGCTGAAGTTAGCACCCTATACTAAAAATCTTTTCGCCGTCTATCTTAACTATACATGTATGAAATTTTATATAGTTCTTGCGAAAAGTTTTACAGTTTCTGATAACTTTTATAATATTAATAGTACGGGTTTAAGTAGTTTTTTAACTTTTTGTATCCGAAGTAAGATCTCACGTCAAGAGTAAACATGTCAAACTCCATCAGCCAAATTCAGTCGCTTTATCTACAGTTCTTAGTAGATCTGAACAAAATATGTATAAGTAAATATGTATAAGTTTTGCGCATAATTCTGGCTTATAAACACTTTTTCTTTATCTTTTTATTTCGAATCTGACACACGTCAAAAGTAAACATGTCAAACGCAACCAATACTTCCGCTTTTTTTACAGTTCTCAGTAGTTCTCAGAGTTCCAAAAAAAACATTCCAACGAAATATATAGGTTTCGCGCAGAGTTTCGGTTTTTAAACACTTTCTTTTAAATTGTTTATTTTGAGTCTGTGGCCCATCAAAAGTGAATCTACGACTAGGTACTGGCGATTTTCGCAGCTTTTTCAATTATTATCTATATATTTCATGAAACTTTTTGAGAACTACTGAGAACTGCAAAAAAGCGGCAGAATGTAACTGCGTTTGACATATTTACTCTTGACGTGCCAGAGCATAAAAAGTTAAAAAAAAAAAAAAGTATTTAGAGATATCGTTAACAAAAGCTATCAGAAACTGTACCACTCTCAAAGAACTATAAAATGTTTATAGTTAAAGTGGACGAAAAAATTGTTGATATACTATAACTTCTCAGCAGTTTATTTTTTTCTTAAAAATTTCCTAAGGTATTTAACAGAATTATCGATGCTATTTATCAGAAACTAGAACTATTGTAAGTGCAAATAGACCAATAGTTAGAATTTGCATTTTTTTAAAGATAAAGTGCGGTAATTTCACATCGACGTTTATTAATATGTTCGAATCGCAAGACACCGAACGTCGAAAACGATAGCAATTGATCGAGCATCGACGTGAATTGTTAATAATAATTCAAGTGCCGGCAGTATACCACGCGCAAATTAGCGCACGTCGCGCGGAAAGACGAATTATACCCGGCCGGGGTTCAGGAATCCCTCTCTCCTGTCCGTTTTAAACAATACGCATGCACACACGCACATAGACGCACACCACGATGCGTATAATGGTTAAAAGCGCCCCCGGCTACACGCCGTTGTGGTGTCGGGGGAATGTTATATGAACACAACTTCACCGTGGTAGCCAAAGAGAATCGGCAACTGCCACTCAAAGCGAAGTTGAGAATTTAACATCTACGTTCGAGTATTTTGACATGCGGCGAAATAAACAAACGGAGAAAACTTGACAATTAAACACGCGATGCGTTTTGATAACTAGTCCGCTTGCATGCTACAGATATACAGTACGTGTCGTGTTACATCCGCGATGTTCTAGTTTTTGCGATTTGCCAATTAACCGCAGTCGTGTATGTATGTAGCGCCTTGTTTTTTTCAAAGGCATTCATGGTTGAAAATCGGGATTAAAAGTCAGCTTTGAAGAGGATTAATTTGTTAATCTTCCATGAGTTAACTAAGGCGTGGCGTGTAATCCACCCTTTAAAATGGAAATCGAGAGAAAGATTCGCGGCAAAGGCCTCGAAAGCGGTCACAGATGGTCGACGATGTACATTTAAAAGCTGGTTTGCGGTTTTATCTTCTCGCCTTTTGCTTGGAAAACGAGAAAATTCATTGACATTTGACTTTTTTATAAAGCCGTTACTATTTATTATGTAATTAATTAATTGATTGCATTGCATTTTGCTCGGACATGAGCGCGGCAATATAATAATTATTGACATCAGTAATGTACATATGTTGATTGGCTATTGGATGGCTCGCGCGCCATAAACAACTGGAAACTGTAACCGTTTAATTTGTCAATCGCAATATCTGTGACCAAATGGAAGAGTTTCCTATATCCAAAACTCATCCTGCACGCTGTGTGCAATTTAACAGCGACGTACGCATATCGCGCAAAAAAATACCATGTTTGTCTTTCCTTGTCAAACATTCTGTATATCACGTATGATAAAATACATCGCTCCTGTTGACAGGGAATAAACTAAAATCCTAAAACTTTATTTCCTTATACCTCTTTCATTTCCTGGCATGTGCATACGCTGACCAATACGTAGCGATCACATCGCGCTTGTCAACATTTGCTTTCTCCCTCGACAAATATAAGAATCAACATGTTTCGCGGTTCAGAGCAAGCGAGCGAGCGAAAGAGAAAGGGAGAGAGATATTACATATTTTTTAAGCACAGTAATCGTTAACACAATCTTCTGTGTAGTCACGTATTAAATACAGAATCGAAAGAGATAGTGATGCATAGCCACAATTCTACTAAACATATATTGCGATATACACTGTCACGTGTATTAAACGTCTTCGATGATTACGAAGTAAGTTAACGAGAGTCGAGAGTCAAAACAGAAACCAAAAAAATAAATAAATAAATAAATAAAAAAGAATAATCGGCAAAACTGTCACACGCTAGCTATTGGAGAAACCTGATGTTAAAATACAAATTATCGGTATCAATATTGTAGTCAATTCCATGCAGATTGAATTAATTATTCGTCACGCATGATGACAAATATTTTTCATTAGCGTTGTTTGAATTAATGACTGAAATTCGAGGAATCATTACCCCGCTGGCGAGCGCTGATGTAAAGTAGCTATATAGCCTTTCCACATAGAGTTGGCACCGCCAGGATCCCTAATTAGCTTCGTGGCCAAGCGAGCGCTTGATTTTCCACCGTTGATTGACACGGCTCTTCAACCACGTGTCAAAATTCAATTGAGACGAATTGCCGTGATGCATCGACGCTTCGTTAACCAAGTGCGAAGCGTATCAATAACTTTTTATTTTAAATCAGATATTATATACAATAGAAGCGATCAAGCGTTATATACTTTTATCTATTTTATTTAAAGTATTTTGAAAAACTTTTGAATGAACTTTTGAATCATAAAATATTTTATAAAATATAAAGAGAAGAAAAGTTTGGCAAAAGTTTTAATTACTTACAAAATAAATTTGGTTCAACTATAATTTCTATATTAAAGTTTCTTTAATAAAATAATAAAGATATTAATTAAAATCTTAAATCTGCCGCTTTATACATCTCCAAGATATTATTTCAAAATGCATTTTTTAACGCAATTAAATCTAACTGGAAAGTTGAATATATAATTAAGAAAAATATTTCCATGAAAATTGGATAACGAAAATATAGAACTGCGAAGTCGACTGTAAATATTATTGACGAGAATTGACAATTTATTTGCGAAAAATAAGAAGTAATTAACCACGAGTGTACGTGCGTTGAGACGGAAATATACTGTAGGATTAATTCATTTTCTCAATTGACTGATATCAACCGATGTGTATACGCGTATCGCGGGATTAAGCAACGCATTCATACGTCGTTAAGCGACTGATTTGCTTTTGCGCGTAGACGACATGCGTACATTTACTTTGTCAAGAAGATTCCGTATGTGAAATCAACGGGTGATTCAGTTGTGCCGAGGAAATGGATTATGAAATTCGGCCAATATAATTTCTATCGAGGGTGAGAGACATACGATGATAAGTAATATAACGTATATACAGACTGAGAAACAGTATATAATGTATATACGGACTGAGAATTCTCTGGTTGCTCATTCTCAGTCAGATACAATATCAACACCCACGGTCGTGATTTATGATTAATTAAGCAATAGTATACGCGAAAGTTTAGTTGTATAATATTTAATGAATCATAACTAAACTTTGTTGGCATTATTAAACATGGATACTAGAGAGAGAGAGAGAGAAAGAGAGAGAGAGAAAGAATAAAATAAAAAATATGTAAAGTACAAACAAAATAATTTACAACGTTAAAAACATCTGAATCACTATCGAGATGCTATCAAGTACCTTATATTATTTTTTTGTCCCGCAGATCTTTTACTCAAAGTATATTAGAAATTAAAGCACTAATAACAAATAATCTTGTTTCAATAAATGTCAATACGAGCTCCGATTGCGACCAATGCGAATTTGATTCGTACAGTCAATCCAAACTCTGAAGATATACACTTCAAACACACGCAAAGCGAGTTTGTCTGCCAAGACGCGTTCACACTTTTCAAAATCATAGTCGCGCAACAAACGCGGTCTCTACTTTAATCTGCCGCCAAATCTGCTTTTGACAGATCTGATATTGATTTTAGTGTAATGCCTGTCGAGGATAGTTAATAAAATCTGTTTTGACAAACTTGATTTAACTGCAATTCTTGATTATAAAAGTGCTTTAAAAACTGAACAAGAATTTCAAGTCACTCCTTTCTAAAATTAATGACTATTTGACTAATTGCATTCACTTGTTTTCGATTTATTATGATTTTAGTAACAGAATTTAAAAAAAGTTTTCATTTTTTAAATTACTTGTTATATTTGCAAGAAAAGAAAAATAAATCTGCAGCATCCTTCAAAATATAATTCTAGAAATCTTTATCGTTTTCTGAAAGGTCCTAATTACGCAAGGTGGAAAAGTTGAAACCTAAAGTGCAAAAGCCAATGAGAAAGAATAACACCGCGAGTTGATGAAGCGCAGCTTTATAAAATAAAGTTGATGAATGAAATCACAAATTGCTTTATACGGTTCCATATAGATGATACCGCGCGCGTTTTCTGCTTCCTATAATTTATGAAAGTTCGTGCACCATCAGAGAGAAACGCGCTTTGAATGTTTTCATTTAAAGTTTACCTTATTTCAGTCCTGCTGGCATAATTCTTTAATAGTTTCCGCTATAAATAAGTTCTGTTCTCGAAGAGAAGAAGGAGACCTCTTCACATTGCGGATATTACTTTGCGGAAAAATATATGTTTAATGCGAGTCGCGAGATTAATTTGCAACGATTAAAAATTTCATACGTTATATATCAAGGAAAAACTTTCCTCTTCTTAGCTTTATATTCTCAATAAATTCCACGACTATATAATTTCCCAGCATCTTTATTATCTTTTTTAATATATCTGAGCGCGTGCGCGCGTGCGCTGAGAGAGAAATGATAAAACTCGGAAAAATACGAAAATTTGAGACGCAGCACAACAAAAAAAAAATAAAAAAATAAAAAAATAAAAAAAAAACGAAAAAAGAAATAAGCTTGTTTCAAAATAAAATATTTCGCAGACGTGTGTACACGATTTCTTGTTCGTAATATGACGAACGGTTGTGTAAAATTAAAGACAAACGTCAGTCGTGTAAGACCAATTATGCCGCAGTCTAAACTTGACAGACAAACATGACAGACAGACAAACAATGAATATCTTATGTATTCCTGTCTCTCTTTCCTTGTTAATTTCTGTTAATCGTACAATAGTAACGAGCTTTATCCGTTTGTGTCAGAACTGATTAGCACATATCCAACGTCACTGATCGATCGAATCTCAACAGAAGCTCTCGCGGAACGCGGATTTGTAGAACTTCCAACTCGCACGCGTCTGACGATCCTCGCGCGATCCTATCGGATCGAAAGGGGTGCAGCAAGGGAGGGAAAGGGGTGGAACTTTGATGTACATTGATAATTCATGCGAATCCAATTACACTTTGAGATCGCCCGATAATTGTTCCAGGTCAATGCCCCAGCGTGGAGAACTCGGTGAAGAAGCCAACGAGCATGCTTTACGCGAACGGGTACGAACGGAGAGGACACGGGAACTGCGTTTCATTTCACTCTGGATATCGTCATCCGATCGAACGCAACTGCAGCGGAAAGAACGTTTCCGGTCGTACCGTTCGTCTGTATGATAATTTCATACCGCCGATAGGATGAGAAACTCAAGCTTTTCCAGTTGCTGTTATCTTTTAAAACGTGTCGCATTATATACATTAAATTGTACATATAACGTGCCACACGCACGTGGCGTTTCGGTTTTAAATATAAAGAATAAAGGTTGTAATATAAAGAGCAGAAATGCAAAGAGCATGTGTAATAAAAATTCTAAGATACCTGTGGATATTATATTTTTATACGTAGTCACTGTGTATATCTATTATCAATCTACACTGAAATGTTATTTAAACTTATTACAAGCATGAACGAAAAATAATGATATAATCATTAAAACATAATTAATATTTTATGGTCTTACTTTTCGTCAGTATATATTTGGCACCGATATTTTATCGGAAATATTGTAAAAAAGTTCCTATGTAAAATGTTTCACTGATGATTTGTATAACTCTAAAATTTAGCGTTCAGTCGCGCAAAGAAATTTGATTCCGAAGAAACAATAATCTTTTATTGTCGATTTCTCGAGTTGTTTGTTTTCTTTAGCATTATTTCAAAATACTACTAGATAAATTGTTGTAAACATAATTCGTCAAATAAGCATATTAGAAGAAGAAATGTTTTCTTTCCTTAGCCGACTCAAAAGTACCACTTATTCGTCTCGATAAGCGTTTTGAAATTTTTTGTATTAGGCAAATATACACATCCTACTCTTTATATATGTTACGGTCAAAGCCCGAAGCACGAACGATCCTATAGGATTGACTGGTGCGCGGAACTTAACCAAGTGTCTTAGTCACAGCCCGAAATAGTTTTTTGTTCTGGTTTTTCAATATATACGATTATACGCTACTATCGTAGTGACATTATAGACAGGGTTAGGTTTCGAGGATGGGGTGCAGGGGAAGAGTCTCCGCTTCTCCCCCGCCCACACGTGTACAATAGTACGATATATGATACAAACAAAATATTTTATATTTCTCAAATGTCCATTTGGGCTTTGACCAAGACGCTTGGTTGTTTCGCGCATTGACCAGTCAATCTTAGAAACATCCGTTGATCATAACGTATTCATATATAAAACAAAATCATCTTATAACGATATTCTTACAGCCAATTATTCTGCACCAATTTACAATTTTACGCTGCTAGAAAGGCATTCAATCATGGAACGAAGTTGATTCAACCGCGGTCGTACGTTTACCTATTATTTCCACAGATTTTGTTCACATATCAACGAATGCGCATATTTTGTCCGCGTGCTACGAAGAACTATGCATGACTTGCCAAGCCAAATTAGAATACCGAGCGACGATTCTTTTTTTCTTTCTCCCTAACGCCCCCGGTCGGTTACAGGAACCGAAGTGACATTGACTAATGAGCTCGCATCGGGCATTCACAGGCACATGCAAATGCGTTCTCGGCTACGTCGCGCGAATCATAATCCGCGCGCGGTCGTTTACGGCCGGTAATTTGACGTGCGACGAGCCACAAAAGGGCAAGCGCGCGATTCCCTACCTTTTCGCTGCCAAGAGGCACTTTACCAAGCAGTCATAACTGAATTTCAAACCCCGAAAAATGTTTCTCCAAACTTTGAAATTAAAAAAAATTTTAATTTATCAATCAAAAAGTTTTTGTTACAAAAATAGAGAAAACAAATGTCGTATCGCGTCTAAGAGAAATTAATTTAATTAGCGCCTTAATTTTCAAGTACTGTCAGTATCAAAAGGAACATTTTAAGCTGATTTCAAATACAACAGTGTTGAGTCAAGAAATAATGATATTCATTATGCGTGTAATGCAATATTCTAGCCCGCGTCTTTCTCTACCATCTTTTACTCTTCCGTGAGTTTCTGTATTATAATCAATTCTTCAAGTTTTACAAAGAATATTCTCAAGCAAGTTTTTTTCTGGCAGAAAATAATTTTTTCTCGTGTTTTGAGAAAAATAGCAACTTATTTTCCCAGGCACTTTGTCTTTTTTTTTTTGTTTTGTTTTTTTTTGTTTTTTTTTTGTTACACTTTCGCGTTTCTTTGTTAAAGGGTTGAAGGATAGTTACGATGAATGTAAACGAGGTAGCGCAAGAAAGTAATACTTAGTTATGAGTTCGCGGTGCTATTTGCTAACAAAATGTACGTGCGCGAGGTATATGCGTAATTCCGCTCGCGGGGGAGAAAAAGGATTGGAGCTCTGCAGAGCGAGCAACACCGTGTTGCTTTTTTGCCGCTTTCCACGAGAGCAGCATAAGCGTCTAGCAAGCAGTATAAAACTTCCTCTTTTAACGTTCTCTCGAGTCGCGTGCGACTTTTTGCCAGAAATGTTATTGCGCCATTGCGGCCTCGGTGAAAAGATTTGACAATTCTCGGAAAAGAACGAACATTTGTACACGTGTACTGAGACTGATTCGCGACCATTCGCAAAAATCTAATGGCGCGACGCGAATCCCGTAACTGAACTACGAAGCTTGCACCACACATTTTTCGAATCTCGAAGCGAATTCTCAGGAGGGGCGAGTCAGCGCTTTTCGCGTAATCGATGTTCACACGGGATAATTATTGTGAGCATATATTCGGTCGCGCGCGCGAGTCTCTCTATGTAAACAAACAGATAAACTCGCGGAGGAAGATTTCGGATTACAACGAAGGCGGAAATTTCAGTTCACGCTCGAAGGGATAACGTCGTCATGCTTAAATTATGTTTCTTTCCGGCTGATGCAGGCTTGGTAATTTTCGTCGACAGTTTCCACAACAGTTTCTTTCGCCATTCTTCACGACACTGACTGTTCTTTCCTCGGGAAAGAGAGTGCCCATTAAAAATGTCGGGTAAAATTCAGTACGAATTTCGTCCGTCGAGCTGAAGACAAGATCCGCGACGACGTCATTCTGTCGCCGGGCTCGCTGCTGCTGCTGCTGCCGTCGAGTCACTTCGAACCTTTTCGCAATAAAATAACTTCTCCTCAGAGAAAGAGAGAAGCGTTCCTGCGCTCATTATACGCCATTGTGTAGCAAGCTGCAGATAAATCCTCCACCGAACACGTTATTGCACGGCCCGTAATATCAGTTTTTCTCGCTACTTTTCAAGTCGCAAGGATTGCAACGCTATGTGAATTGCCGTCGGCTGCACTTCTCGGAAAAAGAAACGTTCGTATAATTCCACCGTTTAAATCTCAGTGGTTTTACCTATCTCTTTCTTATAACGGATCTCGTACTTTTTACTCTTATATTTGCAATGTTAACTCGACTGTCAGTTTATTCGGTGATCTATTTGCAAATACAAGATGGACGCGTTGTGCACAGGCAAAGCGTATATTTTAATATACATTTAACATCAAAACTCGATTCCATATCAAACAGAATTAATATTTCTCACATAAATTTATAGCACACAAAATATGTTTAATGTCTGTAAAAAATTTATGTTGTTCATCAGAGATGTGATACGCGACTGTATATTTGAATGAGTGAGCGATTCCAATTCTATAAATGAGTGAGAGTAGTTTTACTAAAATACGAGAGACATGTTGGACATTGCTGAATTATTATATGCGGTCAAAACTAAGAAAAATTTTCAGCATTTACTAAGAAGGTTACTCAGGAGAATAGGGGAATAGAATATTTATCTTTAAAAAATGTTTTAATTTTTATTTTGTTATTATGTCTTAGGTATTCCGATTAGTCTTGAAGGATTTTTTGAAAAAAAAAAAAAAAAAACACGTTTTTTTAGAAAGACGTTAAATTATATTTTATTCAAAATATTTCCCATCGCCAGTTATAACTTTTCTCACTTTTCTGGCAATAAGTAAATTCTGCGATAAAAAAAATGTTTGTTCGAAGCAATCCATTCAGCGAGCCATTTTTTTTATTTCTTCATATATTTTGAAGAACTGATCAGCAAGACCGAGCCGCATCTTTCGCTGATTAGTTGACTAGCATTTCGAAATAAGAAATAATCTGAAAAATTCTGGTGAATGCGCGGCGTGTGGTAAAACCATTAAAGTGCTGATAACATATCTTCGTCGTGCATATCTTTATTATCATGCAACAAAATCACTTTGCGTTTTATTTGAGTTATTATCGGACGTTTCTGATTTAAAGCACGATTCAAATCAATTATTATTGTTGATAACGCTCAGCAGTGATTGTTTGATATGGTTTCAGCAGAGCTCATACAACGCCTTTCATATCCCACCAAATGCACAACAAAACGTGACTTCCGTAGATGTTGCGTTTTGGAGTCGATGTCGATTGTTTACCTATTTACGAGTTTTTACGTTTAGGATTATCATGGTAGATTTATTTTTTATCGCCAGTTATAATTTGATACAAAAACTGCTTCTTTTTGTAACGAGAAAACAATGAAGTGCAAATGGTTAAACGATTTTGAGTAGCCAATTCAGACAATACATGTGGAACTCATTTGCTTTCTTTTTGAATCTTTCTTATTGCATGTAAATGATCAGAAACGGTTGAGTTATCACCATTTAATGCTTTAACTAATTCTTCAAACGTTTGAACTGAGTTTTCATCCAATAATGTCTGCAATTCGGCATCTTCAAATTTTTTTAGTTAAACGTTCGTTCATCAAATCAAAATCACCATTTTTGAATTATCAAAACCAGTACTTACATATTTTAACTGAAAGAACAAACTCAGAATAAGTTTCTGAGATAAATCAATGAGTTTCGGTAGCCATTTTTTTCAAATCAATGCAGTAAAGTACTAAATGACGAAAATGCTCTTTATCACGTTCCATTTTTAATTGCACTAAACAGTATGATCATGTTTACAAATAGAACATGTCAAATTATTTATAGAAATATCCTAGGTTTGAAATGATGTACCAATTTTCAAAATATCTCCAGTAGATTTGTAGCTACAGCCATGTAGTGAGCCTTCAAAACGAACAAAACCATCTAATACGTAACAAGAACATCTAATACGTTCCTATTGCTTTAAATGCAACTAAAGAAAAAAATTGACTGCTGAGCTGATTGCGCTATTGCTACATATTTTCTTTATGGCTCTAAAACTCGCTATTTTTGGTATTTTAATAATTATTTTCTTTTAGTTGCGTAAAAAAATCTTTTTAAAGAATCTTAAAACTCTGAAAGTCTAAACTAAGAAATATGAATAGGTTATAAGAGCCTGTTAAGGAGATTTAGAGCCTATAAAGAGATTTTGCAGGATGTTATGCCAAAATATGCTTCATATATATATATATATATATATATATATATATATATATATA
>QVOA01003872.1:0-14664 GCA_014825685.1 Pseudomyrmex cubaensis | reverse complement strand
ACTTGTACAAAAAGAAAACAAATTTCAAACCTAGTTTGGATCCTCGTCCAGTAACAACAACGGATCGTGACGAAGAATAAAATAAAAATAAAAATAATCAGAAAGAATTATTCTCGAAGAATATGAAATGAATAAAGATGAGAGAGAGAGAGAGAGCCTCCCCCTTCGTCGCGCGCGTCTCAATTAGTTGCGTTTTTGAAACGCGGATAGCGTGACGCGCATACGAACTTTTAATCACTCCGTACTCATTTCATGCTTGCGTCGCGTTGCCAACAGTCTGGAGTATAATCCGATTTTTCCGGCGCAAAAAAGGCGACCGTTTCGGACGGGAATTGCTTGTTCCTCTAGCGATTGTTATTCGGTGATGCGCGCTGAAGCTGGAAAATTCGCACGAACGATCATCATCGGGCAATCGACGTGCGAAATTAGCTCTTTAATCGCGCAGGTGATATCCCCGCGGCGCTACGAAAGAGAGAGAGAGAGAGAGAATCGTTTAATTCCGCGCGCATAAATTATTTTCCGAAATGGAACCGATCAATTTAACTTTCATATCGCAACACGATCTCTAAACACGCAGAGACGAGAAGATATTTGCATAATGCGCTCGCGGAAACAACGTAGCGTCCAAACGACGTCTTCGTGTAATTTATGCATCTTTTTGCACAGACGAGTTGTTGTAGCGGGAGGACGTGAAATGTCCCAGAAGAAGAGCCCGCGCTTATGTAAATTACGCCGTCGTTTCGTTAAAACACGCTACATTTCGTTAAAACACGACACGATATTCAATACACAAATACATTCGTCGTGATTTTATCGTATTTAAATGTTACGCGCTGTTCTCGAAACGCGCGACATTTGTCTTTTGCGTATTATTTTTCCGTATTATTTTTTAGTTCTGGTAATCAATTTGTTTTGTTAATTTAATGTGTAGATAATGTGTTGTGAAATGTCACAAATGTCAGCGTTTTCGTGTGTCTCTGAGAGAGAACTTTCTCAGGTCGAGGAAGCCTTTTCCGGCTGCTCGACGACGGAGGGTAAAATCGGTCACACACAGCGGCTTCTTTGTTCACGAGAGATATGAGCTTGGCAAGCTTTCGCACCATCTGACGGTTCTCTGCCGGAAGAGGTTTTGCACGAACAGCTTTCAAGCTCGCGCCCAAGTTTCTAATGGTGCCGCCATCTACCCGCAAAAAACTAAGTACGGAGAGATATCGTTTTATAAATAATTTTCTTTTTTTTTTTTACACCGATCTTTTTATATCGATCGGTTGCGATTAATCGATGCGTGATGACGCAGGTGACAACTGCACCTTTGGTCTCGATATAAAACGCGAGTAAACGATGCTACTTCAAAGAGCTTTTTTTTGATCAATTTTCTCGCGTCGAAATTAAAAAAAAAACCGAATTTTTCAAGCACTGTATAGAACACGTCCGTATTATGCAACAAACGAAAAAGTTAAACGGAAAATGATAAATAGAGCGGGATGTCGAGAGATTTAGCGGCGCGATGAAACAAAGTAATTTTACTCCGTCAAGCTATTTTCTGCGACGTCGTCCGAGTACGCGAGTCGGAAAATGTTCCTCGGATTATATTAATAATTCGCTTATTGTACGCTTTATCCGTCACTTTTGCGTCCAAATAAAACTGCGACGTCGTCAAATGTCATCGAGTGACTCTCCCCCTTCCCCCTTGCGCTAAATACTGAATTATGCGCCGAACAAGAGCGCGGCACGTGCAGCGAGCGTAATCGTCGTCACGCGCTGCCAAAGAAATTCCGGACGATTTAGCAAAAGGGATATTCGCACATTGTTGAAACGCGTCGGTGAAAATTGAGACATCGGGTCGTTCGCGCGTCTCGAAGCTTCGCTTCCGCGTCGTTTCCGCGGACCCGCCAGAGAGAGAGAGAGATTTGAACGTGACTCTTCGACTTTCGCAATGCCGCGTTTAGCCACTCCGTTCTCGTCACTGTCGCGAATGTTTTTGCAAGACCGCGTGTTATTACTTACCTTTTAAATACAGACGAAGTCTCCCGAGTGTTTGCGCCAAGTATCGCCTCGAGATCTCCGCGACTTTCTTTTTAAGATCGAGCTCATCTTCGGACACAGCGTGCGTCCATATGGTGCGAAAATAATTGCCCGTTTTATTTCAAACTTCGACGAAACCGCGACATCAACTTAAAGATCGGAAACGAACGCCTTTAGACGAGTGTTTGGTTTTTCAATCAAGGAAAGAGAAGCGAAAACCTGAGGCAACTGAGAAAAGGCCAAACGCTGAACTTGCGCAAATATTTTTCGTAGGACGCAATTTTATAATAACAATAACGCGTGCGAATATCAAAAGCTCTCCGACGGTGCACAAGAGCTAGGATATTTTCGCCATTCGGACACTCCGGACGGCCTTCTTCTATTCCTAACGTTCGTTTCCAAGAAAAATAGACGAATCGCTAACGACAGGTCTCGATAACCCACACGCATGTATTCGATTACATACGCTTTTCTCTCTCTCTCTCTCTCGTGGAAGCTGCGCTCAGTTTCCGCACATGCGGAGTTTGGGAGAGCGGCAGGAAAACAAATGGGTTACCTATGTAACACAGACACGAGTCGCGTACAAAACACGGCGAAACTTCGAAATTAGTTTACGGGACGCAACGCCGTTCTCTCCTCCCACGAAACCGAAGCAATCGACGATGTGTGTAAAATACACGTTTTTTTTTAGTCTCACTTTCTAAAATTGTAACAGAAAGGATTCAAATGACACATCGGCGGGATCTGCTAATTCAGAAATTAAAATAAAAAACGTTTATTTCGGCCCTCCTTTGTTGTTGGGGCCCTTTTGTTGCGGAAAAATATCTCCTTCGACATCTTTCGCGAGGAAAAACGAAATTAAAAGTCACAAGAGAACAATCGCGAGCAGAGATGTCGACGTTACGAAACAATCCGAAGAAATTGCGACGATTTTTTTTCTCCTCCGCGCGGGTATATTCTGGCGTCGGGTATCAAAACATTATCGCGTCGCTGACGACGTTGGATCAACAAAAGAAAGGATTTGCGAGAATACCTCGAGGGAGGATTCTTGGCGTCGCACCTACTCGACAGCTATGCGCTTTTTCTTGCCGCGGCAGATCGCGGCGTGCGTCGCGCGAGTCGCGGCGGGTGGCGGCCTAATTATACGTGTTTCTCCGTATTTCTGGAAGAGCGGTCCGCGCGCGGACGGGGCGCGCTTGTTCGGCGGTGTGTACAGCGGAGAAGTGTTTCCCCGACTTCAGTCGCGCGTGGTCCATCTCGAATCGCGCATATCTTACGAAGTTATCTCTCACGTGAGACACGTCGAAGACGATCTCCCGAAGTACCGGCCCCGAAGATCCGTACGGCATCCGACCGTCCAAAGCTACTTCGAGGCGCCGAGCGCGCGGACATCGGCGCGGATCAAACGCGTTCGCCCGCAAATTCCCTTCTCTTTTCGTTAATCGCTTTCCGTTCGTTGTAGGAAAATATGTACTTTCACGATTGCGCGGCGATTCCTCGAGTTTTCGAGGAAATTGTCAAAGGATATTCTCGTTTCATTTCAATGGCGCTTAAATTTTAATTTAATCGAACAGTTACTTAAATACTAAAAAAAACTTTTTGTTACGTAATTGTAATTTGCGAGATTCAAATCTGTCAAAATTGTTTTTGTTGCGCGTAACGCGATTGATCTGCTCTTCGACAGTCGGAAATTATGTGCGAACACTCGCAGAACTTTTTCTGACGCGAAGGGAGAGTTTTTTTTTTTAAGTGTCTCTATCGTGTGAAAAAAGGATTTAAGCAGGAGTGACATTTGAATTGTGCGAAGCGAGACAGCAATCATGGCGACCACGGAGGTCTTTCAGGACTGGGATTCTCCGTACGAGAATCTCAGCACGATTAGGAAAACTACTACCACCAGAAAAACCACCACCACTACCACCACCACTAGGCCATTACTAGAGAGAGAGGTAAGAGTCTGAAGGGAGTTTGCTGCGAGGGAGTTTTGCAAGTTTAGGCGATTTCAATTCTCTGTATCGCTGCGTTTTACAGCCTGTTTTAATTATTTGTCTTCTGATTTTTATTTTTCTTGCGTATTTTTTCTATGAGTTGTAAAACTTTTTTGAATATTTGCGTTCATATTGTTTTAAAGATAGAATTGTTTTAAATAGAGCCGTGGTGGTCCTCTGACGAGCGCGGATTATTGAATCGAGACAAAATTTATTGCCCGATAACACATCGATCGACTCATCTTCTGATCGTCTTCAATAAGAAATCATATATTATTATAAATTTTATAACTTACTTATAAACGTTTCGTGATTGTTCACGTATAAATTTACGACGAAATATTCTCTCGATTCTCCGAATTACTTATAACGCACTTCGTAGACTCTACGAAACCGCAGATCGAATTTAAACACGGGTGTTGTGTTGTTGCGTCATAATTAAGCAGAAAAAGCAACGTTCTGGAATTAATCTAACGATCTTGCCAAAAATTCGTCGCGACTTCGTAATCA
Organism: Pseudomyrmex cubaensis; assembly: GCA_014825685.1. NCBI lineage: Eukaryota > Metazoa > Arthropoda > Insecta > Hymenoptera > Formicidae > Pseudomyrmex > Pseudomyrmex cubaensis. The sequence goes on along the minus strand of QVOA01003872.1, from coordinate 10,141 downwards.
ATTTCTCTCATGCTCACTCTCTTCATACATCACGCGAATCGCGTATCTCCGCGCCTGTCAGGCGTGTGTTGTAAACATATGTGAGGGAAGAAGATTTAGGATTCAGTTCGCTTGCGACACGCGGAAAACTTGGTAACATCGCGTCAGAAGATTAGACCGGGAATGGGAAAGGCCAAGAAAAAGTCCCTTTTTCTTGGCACGCGAGCTTGAACACAAAGTATGTAGCTGCGTGTCGCCGCGTGTGATTATTCATCGGGAGCGACTTTACGATTTTCCGGCTGTTTATCCGTGAATCAGGCGTTCGCGAGGCAATCGCAGTCTTCGTTTCTGGCAAACGTTTCTATAAACGCGCGAGAAAGATTACGCGCGTTTCGAGACTCGTATTTCCAGAAGAGCAGCGATATGAAGTTGCTACAAAAATTTAACATGTTTGTTTTACGTGCGGTCACGCTTCGATAGAAAATATTTTTATAGTTTTTTAACTAATATGTTAATTGTAAAATAATAGAAAAGAACGACCGATACGAGCACAATAATACCGGATACATCTGCGCACGAAAATCTTCATTCTCAAATTCTCGAGATAAAGAATAAATCGAAGAAGTTCTTTCACTGAGCGTGTCGATATTTTTGAAGATAAATTCTGTATTTTCATTGTGCTTTTTTTTATCCATTTATTTACGCAGAGAGGACTCGAACTCTCTATAGTTCTCTTGATTAAACATTAAATCTCTCAATTTCCGACCTTGTTAGCGCCTGCTTTTGTATTAACGATGCGCGACAGACGCGCACGTATATCGTCGATAGTCGCGCTCGGTATGTTGGCATTGAAATCTCGGAACCGATAGATGCATCCGGTTGGGCGACATAAAAATACACGCCCGATATATAAATAGGGGTCTAAAGCGGCAATAAACAAAAGTGTCGCACGTGTGCGACAAAACTTCGGGAGAGGGACCGCGACCGTTCATCCGGATTTTTTAACTCCGCGAATCTCGACTCTGTTTCGCTTTTGATTACCCGTGAAAAATAATTCGCGCGGTATCTTTTTGTATCGCGTTCGCGACCGCCGCCGTTTGTTGGCCGCGCGCCAGCTGTTCGGAATAAAAGCGCGGCCCAATAAGAAAAAGAACATTGCGCAATTCGCGATGATTTGGTGCCTTATCGTTTGCTCGCGAATTTACTCGCCGACTGGGTTTCTGCTGCCGCGCGAGTTCTGTCTCTCCGCGAGAGACAGTCGGTCGTACCAGAAACGACGAGGGAGAGAAGAGAGAAACGTCACATTCACACACACACAAGTTTCCGATTCGCCGACTTGTCTCCGACGTTGTTCGCGAATATTACGCGCGCGAATATAAATTCGTCGAAATATAAAGCGCGACGCGTTTGCGTCAAAATCAACAGAGTTTACCGCTTCGAATTTTAACGCCTCTCGACCTCTCGAACGCGCGCGCGCGAGCTCTATAAATTTCATCTACGCGCAATATTCGCGCGGATTTCCACGAAACCGTCGATCTTTTCCCGTCCGCCTTGAGAGCAATACAATACGTTCGGCTTTTCTCGGTCGGAACGGACTCTATCGGCTACACCTGGCTCGGTTTCTCTCTGGCGACGATCGAACTGTCCAATTAATCGCGGCTCTCGCATTCCCGAGAAACAACAACGCTTTTCCGCGATATTTCGGAAAACGCGGCGCGTCTTTTCTGAAATATCTGCGAAACATCTCGACACACGAGGTGTTCGACGATTCGTTCTTGAACGGCGGCTTCCGTCGGTCGTTCTTGAGACGTCGTCGTCGCCGCGAGCGCATTCCGCTTGTTTATTAGACGCCGCACTTACCGTCTCCGACCTTACCGTTTGCGTAGCAAAACTCGAGCGTCGTCGGTTGTATTTTCGAAGCGGCCTACTCGCTTTATTGGTGAAACAGCGCGAAACGCTGAAGGCAGAAATTTCCACGAAACCGTCGCGCGATCGCGATGAGAAGAAGATTTTGATCGTTCGTTAAAATCGCTGCCAAGACGCGAGGCGTCTTGTAAATTATTGCGAGATTAACACGCGCGAAGCGCGAAGAATTATGGTCGTGCAATACAAATTGCGCGATGTTCCTCCACCGTCCGCTTTGGCTCGATACAACGCGGCCTTTCTATCTCTCTCGTCTCAAGATCTATACGAGACGCAATTAAGAACGCGATTGAATACAATGCCGACGATAATTGACGGAACGTACCGCGCGCGATGCGTTTCGCAAGACGCAACGAGAAAAGCGATTAGAAAACGCGCGAGAGAGCCCGCGTAAGTAACGCACATGCACGTCGGGCTCTCCTTCGCCGGTCCTGCAAATTTTACGCCTTAGGAACAACTTAATCCCAGGACTTGGTTCTGGATGACCCCGCGCGCGCTTTGATATCTGTAATTTTCATCAGATCAGATTATCGGACCTTCTTTGCAATTTCTCTTCAAACGACTGTTCTTTGCCGATTCACATTCCCGCACTTTTCCACGAGAACCCGCAATTGTTTTCGAGAAAACAGAAGTGGAGAAAACAGAACCACCGAGAGATTCTTATTGTCGTTCATTCAATTATTTACTGCCTCGTGCCAAACTTGTGTGGAGGCTTGAATCAAAAAGCGAAGTACCTGAAGCAACAATTGACTGCGAACCAAACACATCATCGATGTCATATTTTTATATCGAAATATAATTTTTCTTATCGAACAACGTCTCTTCTATTTCTGATTCCCGAAACTAATTCTCGAGCGGAAGGTAATCGTTTCAAGAGTTAAGAGCGATCTTCCGGTTTTAAGAGCGCGAAGTGAGTTACGGTCTTGGGAAAGGACAGGGGGATCTCGGCAAAGATGGATTTTGGCATTTTGCGCTGTGGAATTATTTACGACCGATCTATTAATCCCGTGGAGATCCCGCGTGGAGCTGCCAGGACAATTTTCGCGCTGCCTCGAGCTGCTAAAACGGAATGTCGTAAAAGCCCGCGAGACCGTTTCGGAACCCGGCGCTCACAATAGAAATAACGACGCGCGCGCGCGCGCGCGCAATCGCGGAGTTGCAGTTTCGATGTCGTTTACCTCTCGGCGGATCACAGGAAAACACACAACGGGATCGATCGACAGACGTCGGCATTGTGTTAGGGGCGATTTCTTCCGTTAGGTAATTTTCTTTCGCGCGCGCGCGCGCGACGAGACGTCCATTTATAAACCACCGAACTGTTCTCCGTACAATACGAAAATAGAAACCCAACCTGTTCCTCAACGGATTTTCTTTCTCTTGGACTTTTCTAATTATAAATGCCGCGACTCATTTGTACATCGCCGAAAATAGCGTAGGAAAGTTCCGCGGCGGAGTAAACCCGGAGGAGAGGTTTTCGACCCCGCGAGAGAGCGCGTTAGCGCGGTCATTATTCTCTCGCATGACAAGAAAAAATAAAGCGCGAAACTCCGCTTCCTCCGTCCTTCCCTCGCGCCGATAAACAGGACCCTGAAAACTTTGATCGCGAACTCGGAAGAGTCCGCGCGAATTCGCCAATGAAAAATATTGACGCTACGCGCGCGGGCGGAATATAAAGAGAAACCAGATGCTCGCGCGGGAAGGAGCGTTTTCCGAGCGGGGATGATTTAGCCAGAATGATTTTCGCGAAATTGTTTCCGCGTCGCGCTCGTTTCCTCGACGGCTAACTTGAGAATCTTTTCTATCCTCTCAAGAAACTCGCGTGTCGGAAAATGCACGCTACTTTTTTTTTCTGAAATCGAATTATGGCAATTTGTAGAATGTGATCCGACACGCGGGAATTCTCGCGGTTTCATTTTGCAATCGCGTAAATCGCCTCGCATTATAAGACGATGATGACGATGAGAGGAGAGAAAGTAGATTACAGCGACGGTGCGCGCGCGTTTAGTTGCGGCGCAAAGAAAACCCGATCTCATTATCGATGCGTCTCATCTAACAAACGCGAATCTCGCGCTTGGAAAGCGCGTTTAGAAACACGGAAGGGGGAGGGGAAACACAATCGGGACGTAATCGTGCGAACTTGACTCTTAACTCAATTAACTGCGAGAGAAGCAAAACGCGATTCGCAACGAAATGAAAGCGACGACACGACCGAGAGAGACAAAAACTACTTTTCTCCCGTGTAAGAGTCACCGCGCGTTTTTCTTTTCTTTTTTTTTTTTTGTTTTTTTACGTTCGCGACAGTTTCTCTGACACGCGCGCGCGCGCGTTGCGTAAATCGCCGTCAGTTTTTTCACAGCCTTGGAAGAGGCGCGCGTTTTCACCTTGCAATTAAATTGGCAACGCGCGCGCGCGTGTCGATTCCGCGGGCAAGTTTGTAAAATACATATCGCTTCGCGCCCGCGAGGCTGCTCTCCTGAATACGTAAATCGGCTCGATTATGTATGGCGGCGCGAGGGCGGGCGGCTTTCATTATCGCGCGCGCGCGCATGTGTGTGTGGGCGCGTGTTGTATACACGCGGCTTGACCTTTTCATCAGCCATTGTGGAGGTTCCCACGTACATACAGAGCTGCGGTCAGCCGATCGTGACTAAGCTCTTAAATGCACGATGGCACGGGTATTAGCACCGGGGATGAACAAAAGACAGCCCGTGTGCTGGCAACAACTCTTTGTGATAGGAATGTGGACAACGTCGAAGCGTTGTCCAATTGTTCTCTCCGGTTTGGATGCTGACGAATAGCTTTGAAAACACTTCGTCAAAGTTATCTCTTCTTCTTGAGAATTGTCTTTTCTGTCGCGCTACTATTTCTTCCGTAAAAAAATCATGTGAGATTTTCGAATTCAGTTTCTCAAATTCTCATCACTCGTTTATTTTTGCAGCAGTCAGTTTCAAAGGAGCGCGAATATAAATTATTAGAAGAACGCGCAAAGGTGACCCCGAATAACGTTTCTGCGCCCGAAACTTGTCAGAGAGTTTAACGGTCCGCGCGATAAATCGAAGGAGCTCCTCCCTCGAAACAGACCGGAAAATCCATAAACCGTGTCCCGAAATACGCGGCGCTTATGTCCCGCGCTCTGTGATCGATTCGTGCGTGCGCGGTTTTACGAGTTCGCTAAACTTAGGCCCGTATTGACGGATTATTTTGCGCGCGGAGGATCGGAAAAGCGCGGACCGGAGAGAGACTCGCCCGGGGTTTCTCGTCATCGGGGTTTCCCTATCGATCACTCGGAGGTTGACGGCTCTCTCTCTCTCTCTCTCGGCGCGCTATTTGCCGCGTCCCCGACGGCAATCTCTATTTATTCATAAACAGGCGTAGGAATATTTATTCATGGGCGCGTGGAAAGCATCGGGCAACAATCTCGCTCCGCGAGTACATCGCTCGCAGCGGTGTAATTTGCGAAACAACGGAGAGAGAGAGAGACCGCGCGCGGATCGATCCCGCGAAAATTCATCAACGGAGCGGAACGCACAAGATCTCCCACAAGGAAGTGTGGGAGTTGATCGATCAAGGTCGAAGAACGTCGCTCTAGAAATACGAACGGTTCGAAATAGAAACTGTGTTCTTCGCAGAATGAATTTTTCTTTCTCTCTAGGTCGATGATGCGCGCGACGAAGAATAATGACAAATGATTCCCGCGACTCTTTCCACGCGGAGAGATCGAGAAGGCAATTCCTCCCGATATATTCCCGGTTGAAAACTCCCTCGGGCCGCGTCTGTCTGTCACTCGGGTCACGTTCTCCGTGTCACGTTTTTTCTCTCTCTCTCTCGCCATTTCGAGATTATGTTACTCTTCGCGACGCGGAGAGGAGACAAAGGGAGAGACTCTCGTCTCATTTTGCGGAAAAGACACCGGGGAATATTTGCTGCGTAAAACCTACTGTTTCCGAATTTTATTTTACGAAAAAAAAAAGATACAGTTTAATTATTACTGGAGGCAAACGCGTATTCCCTGATGACGTTACAGCCGTTATTTACATTTCTCTCGGGAATATCTGAAAACACGTGGGCAGAGAAGGTTTCTCGCGGCTATAAAAAAAATATGAGAAGCATAAAAATACGTTATAAGATTCTTTCAGATGTATAAAAAAAAAACACTCGTTTGAAAAAGCGATTGGTCTTGGAAATTGGACATAATCTAACGCTGTATCGCGGCGTTTAACATCTAAACATAGCATGAAGGTTCAAAAGATATCGCGCAACAACAAAGAGACGATCGGAACGGTCCGTTAGACCGTTTCTTACGATACCTTTCCACCGTGGTTAGTTTGGGTATAACGCGCGTTGCGGAATATCAAATTATATTCTTTGTTCATTGTGTCGCAAAGTTCACATAGCGGCACACATCGGACAATAAAACGTACCTATTATCCCAAACACAAGCAAACGTGCGCGCACACACACACGTAAGAGAGAAGAAAATCACTACGGAGGATGCGGCGGCGATCTCGGTTGCATCTAACGGTCGATACGTAGGTGCGATGAGGTCATCCGGCGAGGCCGACGGATGATATCACGTCGATCTTAAGAGGCAACGGGTTGTTTACTCGCGCGCGGGACCGCCGCGAAGATGGAAAATGCCATTCGAGCGCGGCTAATAAATTTATCAGAGACGTCAGATTCGTATCTCTCGAAAAAAAAAAAAAAAAAAAAAAAATGAGATAAGATCGGCGCGAGATTCAAGATCGGCGCGAGTTGAGAATTTTCGGAGCGGGAACGAGATTAAATTTTTTTTTTATCCACGCGGAAGTTCGTTCCTTAATTTTTTTCTCCCAGTGCGCGCCGTGAGAGCTTTTCACAAGAGCTTTCCGTCTCGAGTTCTGCAATCCGTCATTTGTCATCTCTTATTTTTCGAATGAGTTGGGGAGATATTTCGAACATTCTTTATGTAATATTTAATAACAAAAACCGCAATTAGTTTTGCGATCCAATTTAATAAACTTACAGATTCTCGCTCTCGTGTAAAAAAAAAAAAATCATTTGTCACGCACAAACAACGGGAAAATTATTTTTACGGCATCTCTTGACGTCTCTCCGCTGACATCATCGCGCCGTAACCTGTTGCCGCGTTTTCCGAGCGCGAAAACCTGGAAAAACTGGGCTTTTCCATCTACGGGCAAAACCGTGCCTACCGAAGTGAAAGTCGTTTTTTGAACGCGATCGCCGCCGGCTCGTCGACTTCGCTACTCTCCGCGCGCACAATACCACTCTAAGTCCGCCCCGGAGTGCCTCTCATCGAGGTTCCAGCATAAAAGTCAGTTGTTTAGTAGCACTCCGGGCGACTGTCGACTTGACTTCACGTGCGCGCCGCTCCTTTAAACTTCTGCGCTCTATACGGCACCACATAAAGTACGGGACTCGTCACATCCCGAGCGCAACAACGTTTGCCGCAAATCCGAAAGTGTCTCGCACAGTTTTTTCGGCGAAATTCGCGTCGGTGATTGTTTTTACATCCGGTCGCACTTGTTTCTCTTCTCGTTCGCCTTGCGTAAGTATATACGACGTTTGTGCGGATTGAATTGAAGCCGAACAAGATGAGATCTGTCCGGCAATTTGACATCGCGACCTCGCGAGCAAAACTATAATTGCGCAAAACGAGCGTTGCGTTCGCCGCGCAAAAGCCCGACTTATTATTCGGGCGTAAAAAAAATTGTAGGGCGCGAAATAAAACCGCGAAATGTTTTTTCGAAATGTCTTTCGCGTGCCTTGATTTCGGCGATCCATTGCGGCCGCGGGCAAATAGCGATCATTTCGGTATAATGCGTGTATTTTGCATGCGGTATTCGCAGAGAAAATGAGCGAGTGCCACTAATTAACGACCGGGCAATATTTGATCAGCTTGCGCGCATATCGGCGATGCCTAGGCGCGCTCCATTATTCTAGTAATTGAAACGGTATAATATCGGGCCGAGACCGCCCCGATTGTTCGATCAAACACCTGCGCACGCTAATCATACACACGCCTCGATCTAGCAAACCGCCGCCGCGCGGTGCTTTTCGCCGGAGTTGATTTAAGCGCGCGCGTTTTGTCGGTGTGTGTGTGTGTGTGCGTGTGTCCGCGCGCGCGCTCGGTTACGAGGCAATCGAATATGCTGAATAGAAGTTTATTCTCGCGCGCGCATTTGTAGTTACCGCGGTCTTAAATAATTCCCGCGAAGTGTTAATCAAACGGCGGCGATAATTTGTTGCGCCGCGGAAACAAAAGTTCGTTCGACGCGCACACAATGCGCGCGCGCGCGCATTTAATTCCAATTAAAACCCAATTTGGTGATTGCGCGTTAATTGCGTCTCGACTTTAATCTCGTCTCGTTGATTCGAAGTTTTGTTTTCCGCGAGATAATGTGATCTAAATAGTTCTGGTTTCGCTTCTAAGCGATGTAAGAGAACAAAATTTCTCAGGCCTCAATCGGAGGCCTTTTGCAACGCGGAACGATGTTTATTTCCGAATTGTTCGCTCTTCCGACATTCCCGTTCGTATAGCAATTAAATTAATTGCATTATATATTAATTTATAAGTTTATTTATTGTATTATATTGATTATATTAATTTAATTAATTGCATTAATTTAAAATTGTCAGCGATCTCGTGACTCTTCATCGATTGTCTCGTTAACAATTCGAAACATTTTTGACTTTTCTAATTGCATATTTTATTTATCGCGCAAAAATCCAATTAAAAACAACATTCTCTCGGACTTTGATAATCGTCTACGGACGCGCGACGTCGTCGATCCAATTACCAACTGGAGTTTCACATCCGCCGGACTTTGTCGCCAACTGGCTGAAAAAGTTGACACGATAACCCAGATCGAAGGGGGAGTTTTAAATATCGATACACTTTCACGATACACTGCGAGATCTGCTCGCGTTAATCCGCGGTAAATCGGAGTGTCTTTGTTAAGTTTCCTATCAGGTGCGTGGCGGATTGCCAAGAGCAAATTGTGTTTGTACACACGAGACGCGCATCGAGGAAGCAGACGATCGAGGTGTCGCAGTGTCGAATCGAAGCGGGGATCGATCAATCCGACGCGATCGATTCGTCTCATCGATCGCGACGAATCGCGATGCGAGTTGTGCAACAACACGCGCGCGCCGCGCGTTTTCTCGCGCGACCGAGGGATCGTGTTGCGACCGAAGATAAATCGCGTGATTTAACGAGCTGACGCGGGGACGATTGATAAATATCCGAAACTACAAGATAGACAGCGACGATGGTGTCACATCGCTCGAGTTGTCGTTTTGACAAGTTTCGTCCTACCAGAAGAACAAATGTCAAACGCTGGCTCGTTATCGCTCACGTGGCAGCTCGCCAAAGTCTAATCCGTTTACGGCTTCGTTGTTGCTCTCTCAGAAAATTTCTCTCCACATTTCTTCTCAGACACGAAAACAAATGGAAATCGCGCAGGGCGATAATTTCGAAGCTCGTAAATTGTTTTACATCGCAACAGTCTGAGCTTTGTCAAAAATGTGACACTGTCTGTCGCGTCGGTTCGGATACTTATCAATCGACGATTTCCTTGTACGACGACATCGGCGTAGCGGCGTGATTGTTTTATTGCAACAATCTTTCAGAAGTTCACTCGTGATTGAAAAGTCACGCGAAAACTATGTCAGCGCTCGAACAATTATATTGCTATTGATTACGGAGGAGAGACAACGCGATATGCGATGCTTATCGAGCGATGTCGAGAAGAGAGAGAGAAAGAGAGAGAGAGGAAGGAGAGAGAAAACGCTTCAGGTCATTGAACAATGTCTTACCGAGCGACGCACGACGGTGCTCGCCAGCTGTTAGACATGCATAAATGCCGGTTAGGTAGTATAACGCCGTGGAAACCGTTGCGGCCGGTACGCTACGCCGCATAAAACGATGTTTAACGACCGTTACGCCGCAAACGAACCTTAAAGATCGACTTGACTCGAGCACGTCGGAACGAGAAGTTCCGAACCGGAGGAGAAATAACGTCCAAAAAACCGAGAGACAAGAGGAGCCAGACAAGTCGACGACGACGCTTCCTCTCTCTCTCTCTCTCTCTCCCCCTGTCTCTCCGTGTCTCTCCGTGTCTTTTGAGACAGGGAGAGACAGAAAGAGACACGGAGAGACACGGAGAGACCTCTCTCTGTCTCTCCCTGTTTCTCCGTGTCTCTCCGTGTCTTTTGAGACAGAGAGAGACAGGGAGAGACA
>QVOA01003871.1:0-57638 GCA_014825685.1 Pseudomyrmex cubaensis | reverse complement strand
GTGAGATGGCTCGCATTTTCACTATAGTAAAAGTTACGGAATCACACTAAGTCGCATTTTCACTACAGATTAGGTACAGAATCGACCCTTAGGTATCTACTGTACATTTCAAATTTCAAATGATAGTCTTGGATAGTTTCATGCAAATTACGTTCCAACGCGTGCGCATATAATCACAACGTTTGCTCGGTGCCAATTCAGTGTCCGTCAGTGCCTCAGTACTCGCATCGTTTTATATCGGTGTATTCTGTCATCACAGTGACAGATTTCCTAACCTGAACATTCGCCACCTTCAACAGTATTTCTTGCCAGATCTTTTCGTTTTATGCACAACCGCATCGAATGAGTGTCACTATTTGAAGTGAAATTTGTCAAATAAATAATTACTCTGAAAATAACTGGATTATTGAGACTAAACTTGAGTGTTCACTCTAACGCACTCTGCTGATGATACCGAGATGATACGGAGAAATGATATACACGTAATAATGTGAATCTGTTTTTCTCTGACAGTATTATCTAGTAAAGGTTCACCGACCCGTTGTAGGAGCGTGAAAAATTACGAGGTCAATGGAAAGACGTGTAGAAAGATTGTTCTAAATACAGCTGTATAAACGGATGGAAACAAATTTTCCATAACATATTGGCAAAGAATTCGAATGAAGGACGTGTGTGTCTTTCTATCTATCAGACGTCAATATGTAAGCGTGTACACACATGACTGCGGCGTATGCATTTGTAAAAGTGCACGTACGTAATATTGTTGTGTGTAACCGCAGATCTTTAGCCGCGATGAAAATGTCACGCTGTATTGAGAAGGAAACAAACATTATGAGGAACTAAGGGATTTCCCCGCGAACTACGTCTTTTATTTCTCATCGAGACTGTAAAAAAGATACTTTCAGTAATATAAATATTTTATTTTACACGGAAATGTCGCAGTTCGCAATCTTGTTTTCTGGCGAATGAATAAAACAGATAAAAAAAGTACACATTTGAAGGTCTGACTCTATAGTGTTTTTTCTTTTTTTAATATATAATATTTTTAACGTGTCCTTCAAACTTTTATACCAATTTTTTGGAGCACACAATTATGACTACAGTGTTATGTATATAGATTATATTTTCATGTACAGATTTTTTTTATCACTCTGTTTATTGAAATAAAGCTTGTGTTTAATTTTTTAATAATATTTTGGTGAATAGAATAATTGTGACAATGACACCAATGTGTGAAGATGGTGGGCCATTAAGAGAATGGGCACCACTGGCTACACTTTTGCAACAGATCCCAGCCAAGATACAAACGGGATTATTTACACAAGATATCAATTTTACTTGCATTGCTGCTCTACCTGAGTTTATTGCCATTGGAACTAATCATGGACTTGTTTATTGGTACAACAGAGAAAAACAGGATCTTCAGAGATTACGTTGTGAGGTACTTGACATGTCTTTAAGTCATCTTTCTTTATCACAATGCTGGATTAACTCAAGTTTGAAAATATGCTTTCTTTTACTGTTAGAACATAAACTCCAAAATTACAAGTGTGCAAGTAACATCCACTGTTGATTATATGGTTGCTGCTGGTTCAGATCATGGTGTTGTTACAGTCTTTCAAATTCCTAAAAATTTACCAGACTCATTGCCAGACAGTTTAAAGCCAAAACAGAAGAAACAGGTAAATTATAAAAATGCAATACTTGTATAATACAGAAACACAACATATGAATATCTAATCATTATTATTTACAAAGGTTGAAAGATACAGTATAAGTGGTTTGCACAACACTGTGGTAACAGCAGTAGAATGGTCTAAGAATGGTATGAAGTTATTTAGCGGAGACAAAGATGGTCTAGTGGTCTTAACAGAGATTGATTTTTATATGGTGAGTAAAAACAATTTAAATATTTCATATTAAAATCTCTTTTTTTTAATATATTTTCTATTGGTTTTTTTATAGCACTTATCTAAATCATCGAAATTGTTGAACGAAAAATATTCTGTGGTGCAATTAAGTTACCAACAAGGTTTGCTATTGGTTTCAACTACATTACGTACAATTTTGGTGAATAGGAATGAAAATGGAAAAGTGACACAAGTTGGCCAAAAAGAACGCAAAATGTTGGTATATTATGTAATTTGTTTAGTCATACACACACAGACACAAGAAATTTATGCAAAGTGATAAGTTTTTATTGTCTTAGACTAGGTAAACTTGGTGCCGTCTTCGGTTCTCGACAAAACTATGTTCAAGAACCAATAATCTATGCAAGTAGACCGGGACTGCGTTTATGGCAGGCTGATAAGGCTGGGACTGTACTAAAAACACTCATATTTAAGGTATCACATCAATGATATTTTTTTCCAAATTCTTCTAAGTCTAAAACTTTTTTGCGTTAATTATATTAATAAAATTTTATATTTTGTGAAAAGGATGCGGTTAGATCGGGTCATACCGAAGTGGCGTTATTAAATCCCGCGCCCGAAGGATCGAGAAAGAATCGAAGTGAACCTTCGTTCGGCGTCGTATTGCCATTTTGTGATGATTTATTAGTAACATACTGTGATGAAGTAGTCTATGTAGTGAATCCAAATACTATTGCGATAACATCGATCGTGAATGATTTACGACACGTTACCGATGTTGCTTGCACTAAAGATGAAATATTTATATTAGAAGGACAAAGAAATATTTTACGAATTGCCTATTATCCTGAAAATAACATTTCTACGCTAGGTGAGTGTAATTTCCGTTTCTAGAATAATTTTAAATAAAAACAACGTGTAACACAGAAACTTAGAACAATATTTCACATTTTTAGGTGAAACAAGAACTACTCTTGATTCTTTATCATCGTTTGCCGAATATAGTAAACCTGTTACCAACGGTATACTAGAATTGACTTCGAAATTAAAAGAAAGTAGTATAGTTCCAGCTATTCCGTTTCCTAAAATCAATCCAACCAACATTATTCAATCTGTAGGGTAAGCATGAAAGATTCATTAATTTTCTTTTTCTATTACGTTATATTTATTAATTACACGTACATTTATAATTATTATCAATTGTTTTAATGTGAGATCAGGATAAAAACAAATAGGAATCATTGCAGCATTGTGCCAACTGTCACTGTTGGCACCGACGCCAATGCAATTGCGAACGCGGAAGAAGCTGTGGAAGTGCCGCCAATAGTTCCCATAGACATAAATACTCCTCTCATAACGGATATTAACACGATATTAGAACACAACGATGCCAGCAATAGAAGAAATACGGAAGATGCGAAGAGTAATGACCGACGAGAGATATTTCAAAAAATCGGCCAACAGGAATTCGAAGACGTAGTTTTCACACCTGAGAGAAAGCAGAAGAAATCTCGTAGCAAGATGGCAAGCGGAAACGATAACGATCCTCTGTCGACTAGTTTAGGCGGTGATCACTTAAACGCCAACAAGACAACGAAAACTCACTCTTCCTTAATGGAATTGAGTTTTAATGATGATTTTATTCTGAAATCGGATCGAGACTTAGAAACGATTCAGCGAGATGTAGAAAACAAGGAGAAATTGCTGGCTGATGTTCTCGATTTCGACTTGTCCAAGTACATGACGAGCAATCGAATCGATAACGATTCAAATATATCCAATCGCATGGACACGATAACGTGCATCACGTGCAATGTACATTCCAATAACTCGAACGAAGAGCAAGATAACACGAACGAAGAGAACGATAACACAAACGAAGAGAACGAAAATATCGAACAGAGCGATTATACTGCCGGAACGGAATCGGGAGAGGAAGACGTTAGCTATCGCACCGAATTGAAGCGATTAGAGGATCTAGGTGAATGTAGAAAAACTCTTTTACAAAGTAACTTGCACGATACACCAGCTGATAACACTCTCGATGTTCGATTGGTGTCATCGATGAATCGAGACGAATTGGAACATCAGTTCAACGGTACGGTATCATTGCATATGTCGCTTACGTTATTTTTCTTTGCTATGAAATATTAGATAATATTTCTGTATTTAGCTCTGGCAAAGGAATGTGCCACATCCGCTGTTCTCGAAGAAGAGGAAGATTGGGTTTTGGTCAAGGATGATATACCATCGATGATGTAAAAGAGAGAGATCAGGTTTTTGCCTCGGTTTTTGTATATATAACATGTCGACTAGTATATTATTACTAACAAATAATATAGTTTTAGATATAATTACACGCGATGTGTGCACATAACAGCAGCACAATTTAGCTGCGATTCAAAATACGCTCACAGTGTTGTTAGCGCGCTCACGGTCGGTTCATCGAATGCAATTTTCATTAATTTCAATAACGCAGTATTTTGAATATCCATTCTTACAATTATCACGATTCTCACAAAATGTTCACTGATGTTTACACATAATAGATTGTTATTTTGCGCATTACGTAATCCATAACAACTATAGGCGGTCCGAAAAAGCGTAGTCAGCGCGTTCTGAGCGTTAATGAATCGGACCGATCGTGAGCATTATGAGCGTGTTTCAGACAGCCTTTGTTAACACATATTTTTTTTACTCCAATTTCTTTTTTTGAAACGTGTCTTATACTGATAGTGAAAGAGACTTTTGACTTTTTTTGATTGTTATTATTAAACAATAAATTATTTTTTTAGTATTTCTCTGGCTTTCACTTTATTTTTACTGAAAAATAAATGATTGCAAAATAATATATACACCTAATCTTAAAATATGTGCAATATTTGAACATTGTTCTAAGATTTTGGAAGAGCAGTAATCTGTTATAGCAGGACAATATTGTATTTTGCATCAGATTACAAATATTATGGAAAATACTAGTCATTATTGTTTCGATTTTAATATAATCACATAATGTAATTAGCAAATATAACTTTTTACGATTTGATTGAATATTTTGTAAAATATAGTTTTATGTTGTTTCTTTTAGGTAATAAATATTATTGCCTAAGTATATATATTTTAATATTATTAGTATTCTCTATTGTTGAAAATTTCGAACATAAGTTTGTGAAATGTAAATTTTAATTTTCAACTTTGCGAGTAATGTGAATAATAATTCTCAGGTATGTAATTCAATATATATTTTACACTAAACAATAATGCTTTTACACGGTATTCTATATATTGCTAGAACATTCCAAGATATTATTTTTCTCTTAGTATCTAATTGTGAGAAATAAGATTTTTGTACAAGTGCGAAGGATTAAAGCAAAAGTATTGTTTAATGTAGAAGTTTACATTGTGTGCGGTCTTGTCAGTGCACTGCACTACGAAATGTTGGATATAAATAATTGTGTTAATAAATACTTTATGTTAAAAATCAAATTGTATCAAATTACTGTTTCACCAACAGTAAAACAATTTTAAAAAACCACAATTCAAAGTTGGAGCATACCTATATTTTGCTGTTGACATATCCATACAGTGTAAATAACAATCAAAATTGTATTTAGATCGATTTATTACATAAGCTTTTATTTGACTGTTTAATAATTTACAGCATACTCTGATATATTTGTGTGAGTATGAAACAATTTACCTCTCGTTATTTTATATCATTGAACCTCAATTATGCTGCGGCTTGAATGATATCAGTGTACTTTTTAATTTTACTAGCAACGCTCATATCTACATATTTGTCACCTATTGATACAAGCATACCACCGATGATGCTAGGATCTACCTTGGTAGTGAGCAAGATATTCTGACCCTTCTTCAGGAAACCTCTTAGAGCTGATTCCAGTTTACTCTTTGTGTCTGCATCCAATGGTTTTGCTGTCACCACTTCACACACCACCTCTCCTCTATTGGTAGCCATGATCAGTTTGTACAGATTGACGATCTGATTGATTTTTGCAAGTCGGCCATTCTCAGCAAGCAGTGTCAATAGATTCGCGGTGGCTGGGTTTAGGCTGACCTTTGAAGCAATAGCTTTAAAAGCTTCTGCTTTATCCTTCCGTTTTATCGAAGGATCTTTTATAAAGTCTGCTAATTTGGCATCTGTTTTCAACTGCCCCTGTTTTGAATATAATTACACATTAATATCGCAAAATGTTAACAATAACAAATTGATGCACAATAGTTTGTACTTTTATAAATTACCTGAATTCCAATCAAATCTTTTTCTACTGCATCCAAAGCCTTTTGTTTAGATGCAGCTGAGAAAAGAGCGCTCACATATCTGCCTTCCAATCCGAAAACTTGAATGGGAGGCTACATTGATACACAAAGTGCAATATAAATAATTGATACATAATTTAGATTTACTAAGATATGAATATGTTACAACACTAAATACAATATAACATTATAAGACTCCATAGAAACAACATGAGTGATTTCACTAATTTAGATAATTTATGTGATAGTATCTTCTTGTGTTATGCATCAGGAGTTTTATATGCAGCATCATATGTCAAATGTAAAATTTGAATACCTTCACCAGCTGCTGCGAGACAACAGACGAGGAAAAATTTCGTACCTGCAATCAAGAACAATTTTATATAAGTGTGACAAGTAGTCGTAGAACTGACTATCAAAATACGATAAATACAAGTTGTGTATATACATATAATTTATTTAAACATTTTAATTTCCCAAACGCTACACAATTTTGTAACGTTACCGCATTACTGTTGCATGAAATATTTCTACGTACAATTATCCTGGTTACAGACATTTCTGCAAGCCTCAGCAGCAGTGTACAGGACAAATCGAATCAACGAGGCACACAGCCACCATTATGTAAGTGCGTAAACGAGCGGAGCAGATAAGAAAGTGTAGTGACATATCTACTGCGTATATAGAAGATTCCTGCAGTAGGGTGCGGTCTCAGAAAATAAGTAAAAATAATACATATCCTAGTCAATTTCAACAGAATATTTGACCAATCAAGCGACGAATCTGATGAAAACCTGATTTGAAAGAATCTGATCTTTTCTTGAAAATTCATCGACTTATCGATCTCTCAGTGACACGACGACATTGCTCGATCATCGATAATATCGTTATGATGAACTTTTCAAATATATCACAAAGTGGCGCAGTCGTACGCTAATGTCCGCGCACTGCGCACGATTCGCACCCAAAGACTCGCATATGAGATTTGCCGCTGTTTGCCGAATGCCGCGGCAAACTTGTTTCAATTTGTTGGATTTCAGGTAAGGGCTATGTAAAAAAATCGATGTCTTCGTTGTTCGCGCGGCCGCGAGGTTAAGATGTGGCGTTTCTCGTTCCTGAGTTTTACTCAATTGTCGCAAGAATTAAACGACATTCCACGAGAAATCTTTGGCTAACGTGAGGTGTGATTGGATAACTTGAGATATTATTCAAGACATAACCTGCTCCGATATATTACCGATTCGTTTGTAGAAAGTGCGTGATATAATTATTAATTATTATATTGTTTTTAAAGTATGTGAGTAATAAACCTATTGATTGTAACGTTTCTTATTTTTTTGAATGATTCAATTGTGCCGAATATTTAAAATGTTGAGCTCTTTGTGTACAAACACATGTATTTATGTATGTGTATAATTCATATTTTGTCGTGTATATGTTGTAATGTGCAACTTCTTCTTTGTGCAAAAAGTATAACAGGTGACAGAAATGTCGGCTAAAAGATCAGCAACAACAGATTTGAATCATGACAACTGGAACGAAGAACATGAACCAGAAGAAGTGGGTACATTTGCAAAAGCATCTAATGATATACTTGAGAAAAGAGTCTTTAAAACAGCAAGACGTCGATTGCCACAAAGTAATGATGTAAGTATATATTATATAGTTTTTAAACTTCTAAATATAAGCAGAACACTAATATACACATACACATATGTATATCTATCTTATCTTTCAGTTTTATCATCAATCTATTTGATATATTTCAGGAAGGAGCCACAAAGAGTGCATTTGGAACATTTGCAGGTTTCAAAACTACTCCTGTAACAAATACGTCTCCATTTAGTTTTCTAGCCAATACGAGCACCACTTCTAGCACAAGTACTTCTGCACTAATGACTGGTTCATACACAGGCAGTAAGAATATTGCAACCAATGGTGCTTCTAAGATCTCAAAAACTGATAAAGACAAAGATGATGATATTATTGATGTAGAAGTAATATCGAGCACAAGTACAAGCAAAAAATCACCGACAAAAGAGGAAGAAAATGAAAAAGCAAAGACTCACTCTTCGAGTTATTATGCAAAACTGAAAGGACTAAATGAAAGTGTAGCTGCATGGATAAAGGCTCACGTAGATAAGAATCCATATTGTATATTAACTCCAATATTTAAAGATTACGAGAGATATTTGAAGGAGATCACGTCAAAAGAAGAAAGCGCTAAAACTCAGACTCCGCATGCTTCGGAACTCACAACACAAACCGCGACAAACGACGACAAGAAAGATACAAACAAAAACAAACCTGACAGTTCTCCGTTCGGTAACTCGCTTGCCAATACAAAGACTGCTGTTTCAACCGCAGTAGCGGATTTCAAACCGGAGAAATCAATATTCTCCAATGTTACGAGTACCAAATCAATATTTGGTAACTCAGAACAACAAAAATTTGTATTTGGAAGTACAGACAATACTTCTGAGAAAAATAAATCTATTTTTGGAAACACAGAATCGAACGTCGCTAGTAAAAATATTTTTGGCAACACAAATATGGAAAGTAATCCATTCTTGAACAAACCTTCTGTTTCGGAGGATAAAAAACCGGACGAGGAGGAAGGGAAGTCTAAAGCAAAGCCGGTAGCTACCACCTTTCCGATTTCCACTTTTAGCTTTGGACAAAGTTCCACCAACAACGTGACTGCTGGATTTAGTTTTGGAGGGTAATCTGTTAATTTTCTTTACGATGCTTCGTGCTATAATTAAGATCGACATTAATATATATATATATATATATGTATTTTTACAATTAATCAGTGCGAAGCCGTTCACATTTGCTCCTCAATCGGTTACACAAGATTCTGAGGACAAAGGAGATAGTGAAAATAAAGATGAAGATGATGAAGAACCACCGAAACCTGACTTTAAACCAGTAACTGAAGAAGGCGCTATTTACGAGCAAAGGTATGTTTTATTAGTTTTATCATTAAAAAATAATAAACATTGAATTTATGCACATGATAACACGCGTTTCTCCGTCTTCAGATGTAAGGTCTTTGTGAAGAAAGATGGCAATTATAGCGATAGAGGTGTCGGGATGTTGTATTTGAAACCGACACCGAACGGAAAGATGCAATTAATAGTACGCGCCGACACTGCTCTGGGCAACTTGTTACTCAACACGTTGTTGACTTCAAGCATTCCAACTAAGCTTATGAATAAGAACACGATAATGTTGGTCTGCCTGCCGTTGCCTGATTCTACACCGCCGCCAGTCCCAGTGCTGTTGAGAGTGAAAACTAATGAGGCTGCGGACGAACTACTTGAAACATTGAATAAACATAAAAAATAAACGATAAATTAAATATATATATATATATTGTAAATGTGAAAAAGTTCTGCAGACGTATTTCCTCATCATTATTAACCATTATAAGAGTCTTGCTCTCTTGAACCTTATTTATTCTGACAAAAGTCATGACGATCAGAAAAAAAAAACATGATATCTCAACACGATCATGAAGAAACTTGAGGTAAAGAAGACCTAGAGAAGCTCTTCCGATAAAATCTTTTAGTTGATAATAATAATACACAGACTGCGTTCTGACATTTCATTGTCAGTACTAAAAGTCTATAGTTTACATTACGTATATTATACATTTTCAGTACTGGTAAATTTTAGAACACAGTAAATTCTTGACATAGGCGAATCGAAAAGGTTATTGTTGGGATTAGAAAAATGAAGATCTTGTGAAAAGATCGAAATATTGACTCTCTTGGCAGTGTTAAGCTTGCACTTGCACAGACACAGCTATTATATCATATACGCTTGCATCGTAACGCGGTGAAAGATAAACATAAATGTTGAACAACATTTTTGTCGTCGGATGTTTTTGTGTCAAGAATTTATCGTAAAGTGCGTTATCTCAAAACCATTGTACAAAAGTGTAATTACCGTTACTTTCTTGTTAGATTCGTCTGATAAGAGAGGTACGATTTAATTAAATTAGAAATATCTCATTTTGTTTATATGTGACACTTCGAAATAAAACAATTTTGCTGTAATAAGGATGACATTGCAAAAAATGTATGTACAAAGTAAAGATACATAAATGTAGAATAGGTTACATAAATATAGAATATATTGTCTGTGCTAAAATTAACTTGAAGTGGTAGTTGTAATTACATACACAGATCACACAGAATTATCCAATATTTGTCATCGATCTTTTATAAAGAAAAAAAAATACTGGATGTTTTGACCTATAAAAACACTATAGTCGTTATTTTTTAGAAGAATAGGAATAAAAGAATATAAACACTGCACATACTTTACATGTTGTATTGAACACATTTCATGTAATTGAAAAGTAAAAGTATGTGCATTATTTAAAACATTTAATAATTGATAAAAATTCAAAATAAGGAAATACATTATCAGTTTACGATTTGTAGAGCATTATAAATTATCAATCTTTTACTATCATTTTTCTTGTACATTTATTATACATTATATAGATATATTTTTAGCGAAGTTTTTATCCTAAAGTTTTCCCTCCTTTTTGTTAATAAAAAGTATATTTTCTTTGGATCATATACTATATAAATATACATATAAGGGGAAATAGAAATGACTAATAAGAATATAATGACTTAAAGATAAAAAATAACTAGTGTCAAGTGATTTCCAAGACATAATCATTAAAAAAATGTTCAATTTGTGCAATATATTAAATCTTTCATAATTGAATCGAGTTCTTAAGTTACATTTGCACTTGTCTTGACACACGCAAATTATATTATTTATATAAACTCACCAATTACATTAGTCAATTTCTTTTATATTTGAATAAATTGAATTTTTTCACTATATATATATATTAGCACATTGTACTGTTACATTACAGAAGAGTTTGTATTACGCTTATAATAGAATTATACACCTAGCATGTAAAAATCTGAAACATGAACATTCTCTTAGGTGTCTAACGTTCAATATTTAACAATATACGGATTTTGTCTCAAATATTTTTTACGAGCATATACTACGAAATTAATAGAACACAAGAGAAAAATTCGGAGATATATATATCCCGTAATATATACAAAACTAACACATAACTGCTTAAACTCTATATTTCCTTAGAGACATATATTATGATTTATGTGATAATGTGAGCTATACACGATGAGAAAATAAAGTTAGTTTTTTATATATTGTATAAAAAATCGTGACCATCTTCATCGTTCGTCAATTACATATCTTGTGTGAGAACACTTATACGATAGTACTTTCGTCTTCCTTTCAGGTTCTTTGAGCCATAAACGGCGTTAAAGCACCCATCTGTCCTAGGCCCAGCTGAATGTGCTGCATGTGAATTTCCACGCAGTTCTGAAATACTTGTTGATTTTGCGGAGTGAGCTTCGATCTAATCTGTTCCATGGTACCTTGCAACACCTTCAGCTCGTACGCATTTTGATCGGAATCTGACAAGCTCTGCGATACAAAAACAATAGTTTCAATGTTTCATCAAGACTCCATAAAATGAATTTTTATATCCATAATATCAGTTTGCTTTACCTTTACTTGTAACATCAACGCAGTCAGATCCGTTACCAGTTGATTCATCTTTCCAGGCGCTCTATCGTTTAGCATGTTATTTCTAGCAACCAAATCCGCCGCCTCCTGCCGACACTTTTCTCGAAGATGCGACGGTGCCAGCATAGCCGCTACGCTAGGCTCAGGCGCCATTTCCTGACACAACTCTTGAATGTCGTTCAAAAAATCTTGAAGAGCCCCATTCATTCTTTCTAATTCAACAACAATTCTAAAAAAGAAAAACGATTATAAGAACTTAGATTCATTGATTGAATATCTCTTAAATAATGTGCATACTATAATTTTTTCTAAATAGTAATGTTTTGACTTAAATAGCTAGGTTTACCCTGCGTATCTTCTTTCAAAATCAGGGGAAAGTGATTCTCCGAAGGAACGTTTTTTCTCGGCCTCGCTGTTCATTTCCCTTAATTTCTTGATTTTGGTTTTTTTCGATGTTAATATTTTGTTCACCTTTACCATAAGTTCGAGCAACTTCAACGGATAACCGTTCAGTGTGCCACCAATCTGCGGTTTCTTTGGTATGCACATAGAAGCGTTGGATATCAAAGGGTCGTTCGATAGCTTCATCGATCGCGGGGACAGCTTCATCGCGTACGGTGGCGATGCTATGTACCGTAGAGTCTGTGGTCGGAATTTCTTGGCGAACGACGCGACGCTTATGGTTTCTGGTATTTCGTTTGACTGATGAAGCAAAATTTCACATTAAAACGAGCTTGATAAATACTTTATAGTCATTGAGAGAAGACCAAAATAACTTACTAAAACTTCGTAATCGGGGACACTGTGTGTCCCAAGTCCAGGCTTTGCAAATGTAATTCTGTAAGTGTTGTTGCTGGTGTCAACGCCATCGACGCTGCCTGTATAGAGACCGTCCTGAGGTTTCCTCAATCTCGCTGTGACTTTTGTACCGATTACCAATTGCAGCGGTATTTCAGGTGGCAGATCCTTGAAGTGACTTATGTCCGCCGCTTTTCTCTGTTGCAGCAACCGTATCTTCTGTCTTTTCCTCTCCAACTCGCGTCTTTCCTCTTCGAAGAACGACTGGGAACATCTACGCGGTTTGCCCATCATTCTCCTGATTTTACACCATTCCACACGAGTGAGATTGCGAGTTTTCAATTGCGGAAACGATTCTTTTAAGCACACCATGAAATCGTTATCGCCTTCGAACAACACCCTTTAAAAGAAATAAAAAAAGATCGTGAAAAATATATGATTTTTAGTATACTTATGTTATTTAATATTATTATTTGCTTACTTGTCGATATTGCTGTAGAAGAACTCGTAACAAATCCATTTATGTGCCTTTGGTAGTTTTAACATATTTCTCAGTTTCATTCCATTTCTTTCTTCTATTTTATTGTCCGATGGTACGGGATGCTTTGTATCCTCAGGTTCTTTCTCTTGTTCCATTGGAGTAGTCACAGGAGTTGTTTGTGCTGGCGAAGATATAGCTGCATTCTTTTTCGGTTCTGTTGATATCTTTGTCTGTCTTTTCATTGGTGATGATCGCAACATCTTTTTAGGAGACTGTTTCGTATCGTTCGAGTCTTTCTTGATTCTACGAATATAAACTCTATTATACATTATACATTTGACGTAACATTCGTGTATGTTTAAATTCATGTACTTATTACTAATTTTTAGAAAAAAAATAAAAAAAAAAAAAGATTTACCTATGATGTGGGTGATTGATCAATATATCATCGTAGAATAACTTGTTTTTTTTCCTGATTCTTGCTGGCATTCCTCTTCGGTTTAGAACTTGTACTGGCTGTGTTGGAGGAGTAGGTTTGGCAGGTGGTTGGGACCCCACTCTTTGTAGACCCAGTGCTGCGGGTCCCAATTCCGGTATTGGTTCGCATTCTTCTGTATCCATAAGAGGGTCCATTGAATGGTTGGAATTTGGCTCATCCATTTCCATCGTATCGTCATCTGTTATTTCCGTTTTAATCCCATCAACCGAGGGATATCCACCATTTTTTATGGATAGCAACGTTTCTGCAGTAGATTCACCTGTGATAAATTTATTTAGAGCTGATGCATGTGTATGTATGATTAATGTAAAATAATTTTCTTGGAATTAAAATTTTTGATTTTCTATTCCCGTGGTAAACTAAAAATAAAATAATTTAAGTAAATAACAACATAAAATACCACCAGAGTAGGAACTAACATTCAGGAACACACAAAAATTCATATTGCTACAAAAATTAAAATCTGAAAATTACAAATTACATGTGAACAAGCATGTTAAGCTTTAATATATGTTATCAGGGAGTTTTACATAATCTTACCGTACATTAAAAATAAAAAATAAAAAATAAAAAAAGACGAATATCACGATGAGAGCAAAAAGGATATATTTTTATTTCCTCACAAGGACAGTTCCACGCCGTGCGAGAACAAATTCAAAAAGCGCGAAATCATCCGTAAGACACTTGCGAGCGATTTGAAGCGATGCATGAGAGTGTCAATTGCGTACGATATTCCATATTCGTGCGACGGCAGTGCATAACATAACCAAACTCTGAGTAGTAAACAATTTGCGCGGGTGGAACGACCAGGTGAGTGTGCGATCGGGAACCGTACGATCGCCGCGGGTTGATTCATCGCGATGCAAAACGCGAGTATCTCGCCATCGGTCGCGACGCGAAGCATCGCCAGGCCCAACATCAACAGCCATCCCGCTTGAATCGTATGTTGGTCATTTTTGAAATTTTAAACCCGATTCGCTCTCGATCACCGTTCGAACGGCGATTGCGATCGTCGCAGACACGACCGACGGCGCGCGTCCCGCCGAATCGGTACATCGGGAACGCGAATTCTGCCGAGCCCGATTTTTGATTGCCACTGTAGTCGTTCGTCATGTAATTTTATCGAAAATAACTCAAAGTTTACTCACTTTCAACCATGTCCGCCATGTTGACATCAGTGATGCATCATGGGTACGTGTTTCCGTTTCGTGATTCATCGGTCCGCTGTCTCGCGTGACCGTATCCGGTCCGTTCGTTCCGCGTTCCCGGAAATCGCCGCTCGTACGGAATCACCTTTGAATTTTCTTTTCGCGCCATTCAACGCGTTGCGTAGAGAGAGGAAATCACGATAGGTTATAAGTTTGAATGTGTTCATCTGAAGGTTTTATCAGCTCTTTAATATTTTCTATTCAATTGCACATAAAATCGTGAGACACATAATCGACTGATTATGTATTTTATTTGGATTACAGTAGCATCCTTTACATTTATACATTGCATAGCCACTGATGGCACGCTTGTAAATGTTAATAAGTATTGCAGAGATAGAGACAGATTGATCACGTCCGAGGAAAACGACGAGTATTTGCTCGTCAGTGCGGAGAATCGAACAACTATTATATTAGCATGTCGTTACTGGTAAGAAAAATATGTGATTATAAAGTAGACAATGGGAACTTAATGTGCAATTAAAATAGCAGTTTCGTTTATTTTCAAACTATATAAATAACAGAGTTTTAAAACACCACTACAGAATTGTAAATAAGATATTGCTTGATTTATTTAATTGATTGTTATGACTTGTGGAAAATGCATTTTTCAAACATATTGTCGAAAACTCGATTTTTCCCGGAAGCAACGAGCGCGACGAATCCGAATCGAAAATCTGGTACTATCAAGATCGATATCGAGAAATACCCGAGGAGGAAGTCGACTTGGATACGACCAATAACGTGTCGTACAGCAGAGTTTACACAACGCCGGAGTTTTCTCTGGTCATCAAAAACTTCTCGGTAACGGACGCCGGTATCTATCGATGTCACGGGAAAGACGGACAAGAGGAAGAAAACAAATACAATTACAGAATCGAACGTAAGATACACGACGTAACATTTTATTTTTATTTTATTGCGAACTCAAATTATTTCGCTTCTTTTCCCCAATAGCAATTCTCAAAGACATCGGCGGCGAATTTGTTGAAGAGGGAAACATAACTGATTGGGAGAAATATCACGAAACATATTTGTTACCTGTTACTACGAGATTTGCAGTGAGGCAAACAAATTGTGTATACATACGTACCTCGCGAGATTTTTGTAAATTGCGATTTGTCAAGGAAACAAACTCTTTATCAGGTCTCGCAAATGATGGACTTAGCTAGGATTCGCGAAGAAGGAGTAGTTCTTCAAGTGGTATCCGAATGGGGCCCCTGGGGCCCGTGCAAACAATGCGTGTATTATCGCGGCATTAAAACCAGCAGAGGTTATTGCAGATTGAAGCGTAACATAAACTCGGCGAGTGATGTTATAAATTTTTCAAAAATGACATCTAGTATCTTAAATTATATAGAATACGTAAATTTGTAGCATTATTAATTATTATTTTATTATTTTAGACTATGGCACAGAGAAACGACTCCCTTGTTATACGTTTCTTCCGAGTTTCTCCGAAACTTCCTTGCAAGTAAGTTTCGATCAGTGCATTTCATGTCATGATCATTGTTTTCACAGTAATAGAGCTTGATGTTACGTTCTTAGATCCATCTTACTTCAAACTGAATTCCCTACCATCAGCCGTGCCGTGCGATCGTTGCCAGAGTTCATCTTGAGAGAATCTTGCAAAAACTGTCCACTCGTGAAGAAACGAAAAAAAGGTGAAAAGTTCCGATACGCGAAGAGATACGTTCTCGCCGAAGGCGCGCATCTCGCCGTAGTGTGCCCAGAGTAAAACTCGTCACTGCTGAATCTTTCTCGTATTATTTATCTAACTGATCAATTTTCGAGTCCCTGGAAAATGCATCGCATGTTCTAATAAAAAAAAATAAATAAATAAAAATGTGAAATACTTGTGTGTGCAGATCGAGCACAGCGTCTCAAGTAATTTGGAAGAAGGACAAACTCACTTTGCGACCGGGAACCGGTCGATCATTTCGTAAAAAGGATGAGGAGGCACGAATCGTGATAGATACATTCTCGACACTTTATTTAGCAGGTTTTAATTCAATTCTTGGATTTTACATTTTATGAGAAAGAGATTGTGTGCGATCTCTTGAATATAATTTTCTTTATAGATGTGTCTAAAGAGGAACAAGGTAATTACACTTGTTACGTGGATGACGTTAACATGATGCGTTTGAAAATTGTCGTCGTATCTAAAACTCGCTTTCTAACACAAGGTCGGTTACGTTTTTCTGTGACGCGGTTATTAAAAATATATAAAATGATAATCTACATAAGTTACATTATCACATATCAATACAGCTTTTTTCCGACATTTGGGCTATCTGGGAGTTATAATCTTCTTGACTTCGATCTGCTATTGCGCAGGTGTGGTGAGGGCTTGTCGCCAAAAAGATAAATTTCTGTCTTTACCGCAGAATGATCCTTTTGAGGAAGAAAAAAATTAAATAAATTCGGTATCAAAGTACAAACATGTTGATATAAAAAACACATCTTTAAAATTATTTGTACGTAAAGTTTTTTTTTTAGAAATAACGCTTTTAGAAATAACGTCATGCACGCTTCTACTCATTATTTGCTTTTTCTTTTTTATGCAGTTATGTATTTTTATTATTATCACGATGATGTTATCTCATTAACATTGTGCGTGACAAAGGTCGACTGAAAATACTCCTCGTGCGGCTTATTCTTTCGCGTTCCTTTGATTCGATCTTCCTTGGCATACGATGACCTTAAAGTGAAGTGAAAGGGGGAACTGGTAGAGACAGTTACAAGGCGTACGTACGTGTCCGTCTACAGATAGTTTAGTTCCAAAATGGCTGTGTCTCGTCGTAGCTCCCGGTTTCTTGTTTACAGTCATTAGCGAGTTACCGAAGTGTCACTTCATGAGAAGACTGAACCGAAATTAGAAATCAAGTAGGATGGAATTTCGTGCAAACGTTCAGACGATACTCGCACTATTCTGCATAATCACATTTCAGGAGAGCGTTGGTGAGTTTCTATATTACGAAGAACTTTCTCAATTAGTTTACGACTTTCTCAGAAATTTGGTCACAATATATCCGCGATATTTCTATGTAAAATATTTTTAGTGTACACAAAATTTAATTAACAACAAAATTTATCAAGTTAAGTCGAGAGTCATAGTGTTCATTTTCAATGCATTGTGCGCGAATATCATAAGAGAGTAGAGAAATCTTGTGAAAAAAATTTCAGTACGTATAATAAATTGTTATTTCTACGTATATAAATTGTTATTGTGCAACACAAATGTAATAGCAACCGAGCGACAAAACAGATAAAAGTGACAGTTGTATTGTGTTCTTGCAGGCATTCTTCGAAGATGCGTAAGCTGCAGATCGAGAGGGGAACTCGGTTCGTGCAAAGATCCTTTCACTATGAATTCTACGCAAATTGAGTTCGAAAAGGGAGTAGATGCTGTTCTATGTGTCTCGGGATGGTGCGGAAAAATAATCGAAAGTCAAAATTTGAACAACGGTGAGTTATTTGGCTTTTACTTAATTTTTTCTATTCTGTGCGTGAAAATGTTTTTATTCTCCTATAAAAAAATATAAAAATGTTTGTAAAAACCTGTTGTTTTTCAAAAGTATATATATTAATTTATTTATATATTACATTAGTAATAAAATTATTGATTGAATATAACAAGAAGCTTTTACACAATTAAATATAAATGTAATTTATTCATATAAATTATATATAATTTAATATTTTATATATAAAACTTGGCAAAACATTCTGCAAAAACTATGGAACGTGTTATAATTGTGTGTTATACAGAATACGGTATCGCCACGCAGAGATTATGCTTTCAACGAGGTCCCAACGACAACGAAGAGAGATGCGCCTACACTGTGTGGAATTACAAAAAGGTGTACATGTGTCTCTGTCACGGGGACCTCTGTAACGGAACAACGAGAACTGTAGCAAATGGCTTTTTAATGACAATAATTGTGTATCTAATGCAGTGGCTCGTCTGAGAAGTATGGTCTTTTTTCATTGTGATTGAACTAAAGTGATTGAACGTGTGAAACATAAGTGTTCTGTATAAATACATGTCGTAAACAATCACATCACAGTAAGACGTATTCGAGAGATGCATTTTTATTATATACATTTCTTGATATGTCTATTTTTTTTTTTTTTAGTTTGATAATTAATTGTTTTATGTTAACGCGCGCGTCAATTTTCTCACAAGCAATTCTCAAAAGAACGTTGACGCAGTACTGATTATATTACTAATTAAATTAACTAACATATACGTTTTATTAGTTTACTACTTAAGAGTTTTTAAAACAATGATCTCTCTCTCTCTCTCTTTCTCTCTCTCACACACACACTTCGCAATTTATGCTCTTTCTCTGTAAAAATATATGTTTTTAGTCTCAATTTATTATATTTTGTTTTAGTATAACTGCAAAATGTAATATTACATGTTGCAAAATTAAGTTTATATACACCAAGTTTAAATAATTCCGTCTGACTGTAAACATGAGCATAAAATGTACAAACTTTTCGATCAAACCACTCCCGATTCTAATTGTCCCTAACGTTTTTCCTATTAAATGGAGATCTAGGATTCAGACTGCTCAGAACATGACCGTGCAAACCGTTCAGTCTCCTCTCTTCTTGATTTCGCAACAACGCTCTTGCATGCGGATAATCATCGAAGAAAAGCTCACCCAATCCGTAGAGATATTTAACCGCCATGATTGCTTCACGACCGGTTAATAAGTACGGATCTCGTCCTGCAAATCGAAGCGAAATAAATTTATGCAAAGACGCATTAAATGTAAAACACAAAATGCTATTGGGTCATTAAATTTGAAACGTGTCAAATATATAATTTATATATTTATACTTGACAAATTATACATATCTGTCAAGTTTTACACCTAATGTTAATCCAATATTAACTGTTTCAGTAACTGTACGATTTGAATCTTCTCCTGAATTTTTATTTTATTCAAAACGTAAAAGTACAGTAATAGGAAACATAAAAGACAAAGATACCAAACGGACCCTAGATTTTTATTGTGAGAATGGATAGCGCGAGAAACCTTTACCTTGCGTTTTGAAGATATCGGGGTGACCACGTCGCACCTCGTGCCAACTGTATCCGAGATCGTTAATGTCAACTGGCGGTAGAAAAACGCCGACAGGCCATAGAGATTCGACATTCGTGGGACTTCCCTGTCGTAAGTGATTCCGCCGTAAATTCGTTCTATAATTGTAATCTGTAAAACAAAAAAGTAAAAAACCAACGTAAGTGATATTTTCACTTGCTACGTATGTATGTATTGAAAAAGATATATTATTAATCCTAATATATGTCATGCTACTTGTGTAATTAACTGCATTAAAACGATAGCGTAAAAATAGAATAATCACCCAGATCCTTGGACCGCCTTGCGTTCCTTCGACCGATCAAGACGAATGACTTCTGGGCCACCGTTCGATCCCCTGGAGAGAAGAAGAGAAACGCGAAGGAGTTAAAACATTTCAACTAGTGCAATAGAAAACATATTATTGCGCAAATTAATGCCTAACCGTCTGTCGTAATGCTGTGCTCGTATACATTGGGGGGTGACACAAATTTCACATGCACATTAGCGAGCGGCAGACAACTGACCGCCGTAATTGCAAGAAACAGCAATAACAGCACTGTTATCTGAAATTAAAATAATGCTTAGCTCACGATAAAATCGGATCAAGATTATGTTGCAATGTGTTACAACTAGATTGTAAACTTTTGCTGTAGACGCGATGTCTACAGCAAAAAAGATAAACGAGAATTTATATTCATGTGTAAATTAATTTTTTAAAACAATTTTTTTTATTATTTCGAAATTTATTTCTTCTTGACAAGGTAATCGAATATTCATTGAAATGAAATAAAAATACAAAGTGTTGCTAGGAGCCTTCTACTCTTCGCGCGTTTCCAATAAGACCGCGTTAGAAACATATCCGTGAATGTAACCTTTAATTTAAAAAATTACACCGTTCAAACCACAATGCGTAGTTACCGAAACCCGATACACTGCTTTTATAGAAAGTTTTCTCAAATACAAGAATTATACGCGCCGTTCAGGATTACGTGATATTATCACATAAGATACATTTAGTTAGCGAATACAATGAGATCTTTTATTTTAAAAACGTAGAATTCTATTTTTACACTTACATATATAAAACGTGATATGTGCATTTCATTTTAAATTAAATTCACGTTTTGCTTGCCAAGAGAATTGCGCTACTCGATTTTCAAGGCGCAGCCAGTGGCAAACGTCTTTCATGTGTCATGATACGGACGTTTGACAATAGATAAATCTCTTTTTTTTTTTTTTTTGATGAATCATTCTATGATGCAGAAAATAGCCGTACGAAATATGTATTAATGAAACGTGTCAAGGAGAGTGCGTTTCTAAACTTCATTCCGTGTACAAAGACACGTACACGGAATTCATAATCTCGTAACGTGAAAAAAATACATGACGCTTATCCTTGAGATCAATCTTCGAACTTGAAGTATATCATTCGCGGAGGAACAATGTAAAAAAAAAACTAAACCATTTTTTATCGTACAACATCAGTATAGAAATGTTTGCCAACCGGATAGGGAGCTTGAAAATTTCATCTCTTGTTCACGATATCTCATAATTGCGAAATTTCTATTCATTGTACTTTTTTTTTCAGATTCTCACAAACGTGGCTTCCAATAGTAATTTTTTTCTACACCAGTAACATAAAGGTCATAAAACGTCAAAATGCGTTACGTCATTTCGATGACCTGCTTACGAAACATTTGTCTTTTTCTGGTGAGCAAGACACACTTTTCTCATAAGGACTACCGAGCAAGATTCCGCTTTGAAAGGTACAACATTTTTTGTAGTAGTCGCGACAGTATAGTTACATTATATCTCTACATTCCATCGGGTATACTGTGTACCATTTATACACCGTCACGACTTTTAGCGCGCGCGCCTACGCCTCAGACAAAACGTGTCTGTACACGTGTGTGTGTGAGAGTCCTCGAGGAGGAGGTTCGGTACATACACACATGAGCTCGGCAATGCGTATTAAACCACCCTTTCGCCTTCCTTTCCGCTCACCTTCACCTGAGAGCACACTCGGCCGGCTTTTGAATCCGGCTTTTGAGATTCAACGGCGCGGAAACCTTATGTGCATAGTAACACTTTTGCACTATAACAGATTATTGTCCCGGCAATTCTTAATGTTCTGATAATAAAACTGAATATTATTGGAACGATTAAATCTCAAAAACAAAACGTGAAACTTATTTTTTTACAAAACAGACAATTTAATGACGGCAACGAATAATATTTACGCAAAAAAATCAACTAATGAAACATGAAAATATAATTTTAAATACTGCATACATTAGATATGTGTTATGTAATTATTATTAAATATTAATATTTGATTAATATAATTATTATCAAATATCGAGAAAAAAACTTTATTAGTTTACATTTCATAGAAAAATTATGTAAAAAGTATAAATTTTGCTCTGAAAATTCAAATTTTAAATATTTAATGCGCGACTTGTGAGAGATATTATTTTATAACTACTCTCATTGCATAATTTGGTAATAATCGCACTTATATATTACGGAAAATTACTGAAACTGAACAATCAGCTACATAATGCACTGTTAAACGATTGCGAAATTCTGCTGACACACAAATTCCTTTTTAGATAAAAGTACATCACTGCACCCACCGTCGTCATCGTCCGATTTTGCGATTGATCGTCAAAATTAGGACCGGCGAACTCTTTGCACTCTCGCAACTATATTCTAACTAAATCGCGGGACGTCTCGTGGATGCGGCTAGGAACTGATCCAGTTCGAATGGAGAACGTGTTGCGACCGCGGTGTGTGTATGAATTTCAGCATCCCCCTTCTAGCCCCCCACATATATACGTACCCCACCTGCGTAGTTCGAACTTCTGTGAAGGTTCCTGAGTAGAGTAAGATAATAAGGATCTATCTCCGTCGAGACTAGCGTATCACACAGCAAAACTTTCATCTTGACTTGGGATCGCGCTCGCCGCGATCGAATTTAGCGCTTACGAAATGTGCTCGCAACGCGCAGTATTTTTCGTCTACGCGGTCACGACGAATCGCGTGAAGTAACCGCGGGGGTCGATCACGGAATTCTATATGAAATTGTTGCGAAAAAGACGTTCTCTCCATTTTTTGCAATAAGAATCACTGATGCGAACGTTCTGTTACACATGTGCGTATTTCTATATATGAAATCAACGCGCTTTTATCTCGTTAAAAAAAATTAACACACTCCGCTCATTTTTATCAGTGGAAGAGAGGAAATTAAGCAAGTTGCAGTTCGCCGAAAAAAGCGCAAGTATTGCGTTATTTCGACGAATTAGAGCATGTCGCATCAGCGTTTGTTGCAATATTACCGCTGTGTGTTGCGCGTGCAACGTCCTTATGTAAATGCAATGCGATCTGATTGTGTGTGAATTGTAATTATCAATCCTGCTTAATTACATACAATGCAAAAGGTGGGTATCTCACTTTCGGTTTTGCATTCGGAACGCGCGAGTCAGAGACTCTCTAATATCGCAAATATAATAAATAATTTACGAATGTTTCAACACACATTTCCAGGAGCCTGGTGCGCGATCATTCAAACGTTCGAATCGGAGCGCGCGCTCGCCGGCGCGACAAGATGGCTGCCGCTGCGCTTCCGGTCCGTTGCGCGCCTAGTCGCGAGAGGATTTCGCGGGCGGCCGAGTTCATGGGTAATATTTCCCAAGATTCTTTGGTGTAAACTGGCGTACGGGGATTCAGCAGAACTTCAATTCATCACGTGCGAGCGTGCATGTGTCATGTGTTGCGCGTCGTGTCATCGCGAAAATTTCTGTGTGCGTCGCGACGACACGTCTGCTCGTCTTCTCGACCGCGGCTCGAAGATGGCGAGTCCTCGTGTTTTGCGGCGACGTCGCGTCTCCTGGAGAACGATGCCGCGTGTTTCGATGTTCCCCGCGAAATGTCAATTGGCGCGCGGGAATGTCTCGATATGACAACAACGAACGATTGATTGTCGCTATGGGGGTTAAGTTACACAACATCTCCCATGTGTATATCGGCGCATTCTATGCACGATTTGAGCGTAAAAAAAAAAAATACGCGGCATTGTTTAGCGCGCTCAAACAAGGAATAAAATTGCGAGCAAGATATGT
The DNA here is from genome assembly GCA_014825685.1 of Pseudomyrmex cubaensis. NCBI lineage: Eukaryota > Metazoa > Arthropoda > Insecta > Hymenoptera > Formicidae > Pseudomyrmex > Pseudomyrmex cubaensis. Next base: position 33,682 of record QVOA01003871.1, on the reverse strand, counting down.
AATAGGATGTCTCTCTGCTTGTCTGACGTTTGTCAGCGAGAAATGTATGTTTGCAGCTGCCGCGGATTCGTAGGAGATTATGTCGGCGCAGCAAAGTACGGATCTTCCAAATAACACTTCAAAGCAAGAAGAGGAAATGATATTGCAAGAGTCTGAGGTACAAGGACACAGATGATCTCTATGTAACGATTTATTTTATTTGTGCTTTTATACACAGAGATAATAGCAATTGATTGTTACAAAAGTGATGACACTTCAAAGTGCCACAAATAATTTAATTTTTTATACGTATAGAATATGATTCTTGCTATACTATTTAATTAATATTTATATACTTTTGATTTAGGATAATTCTGTAGATATATTAGAATGTTTGTCAGTTATGATTAATAATAATGACACTGAAACCGATGCTGACCAAGTGCAAGAACTCATACTGGACGATCAGTTGCTTTCCACAATGATGGCCACAATCACACTGCCTGATGGAACTCAAGCATTTGTTACAAATACTCTCAGTGATATTGGTTAGTGACAATTTTTTTACCTGATATCTCATACATTATTTTTATCTTTTTTTAGAATGCTTATATTCTTATAATAGTAATTATTCATGTTTAATTATGAAAAACAAAATTATGTCTACAGACTCAAACCTTAAAACACAAACATTGCAAACATTTGAAAATGGAAATACCATATTGTTAAGAAGCTTGCCAGAATTAAGTAATGGCAAGACTCTTCAACTGGAACTGGATCCGGCTACATTTGTACAGACTGAAGATACTACTGTTGAAAATGTGGAGAACACATATTCACAAGTGGAGTTCATCAATGGTGCAGCTTACATGGTCGCCAGCCATATGGATGTCGATGAAGATTTATGGGAAATTGAAGATGGGAAATTAAAGAAAAAGGATCCTAAGATCGTGATCAATAAATTGTCTGATGTGAAAATTAGGTATCCCTGCCCCAGAGAAGGATGTTCAAAGATTTATAGTACACCTCATCATCTCAAGGTAGTGAATTTTTCAAAATTACAAATTGAAATTTATAAATTACTAAAAAAACCCATGAAAAAATTTGATTTTTTTTGTTTCAAACATCAGCTTATTACTTCTAGTCTCTACTATTTATTTTTAGGTTCATGAACGTTCTCATACTGGTCAAAGGCCGTACAGATGTACGCATCCGAAGTGTAAGAAAAGCTTTTCGACCGGTTATAGTTTAAAAGCACATTTGCGAACGCACACGGGAGAAAAACCGTACAAATGCACAAACGAAACATGCAGCAAGAGTTTTAAGACATCCGGCGATCTGTTAAAACACGTGAGGACTCACACGGGGGAACGTCCCTTTCTGTGTCCATTCGATGGCTGCGGTCGATCGTTCACTACAAGCAATATTAGAAAGGTATGTCATCATCAACACATTAAACAATCAATATGTATGTATAGTTTTAAAAAATTATTTCAATAAATAAGTTCTAACTAAGGGAAATTTTCTATGTATTAGGTTCATATAAGGACACATACTGGTGAACGGCCGTACAAATGCACACATCCGATGTGCGGTAAGGCTTTCGCTAGCGCGACAAATTATAAGAATCACATACGGATTCACTCCGGTGAAAAGCCTTACGTTTGTTCCGTTGAAAACTGTGGGAGAAGATTTACCGAATATTCTAGTCTGTATAAACATGTTCTTGTAAGCACTGCATTGGTTATTAACGATAGCGTGACAATCTCTCTCATTTACAGATCAAGAATATAACAATACTATGATTGAATGTTTGTTTATAAAAATGTGATTTTAGGTGCACGCACCGCTACGACCGTTTGCATGTACCCTGTGCTCCAGAAGATATCGACAGAGTAGTACGCTGCTAATGCACAAAAGAACAGCCCACGGATTACTCGATGGCGACGATGGTGCCGATTCTTTACAAGATCCTGTGGAATTATCTAGTCAAAGTGAAAATCAAAAAAAGATTGTGAAAGAAACTGTAAGTACAACATGGATAAAATAGAGACGTACTTTGCAATTATAATTGATCTCTTGATTAAATTCACAGCAAAAGCTACTGGGAAAAGACAAACAAATTCAAATTTCCAAAGTGATCGACAATGTGAACGACAAGGAACCGCAGATCTTACTAGTAGGAGATTCTTCGCAAATTGCTGCATTACAGGTATTTCACATTTTTTGTGTGGATCTATTTTAAATATGTTGTATGTAATAACTCTATTTTATCTGTAAAATATATCTATTTGTGAAATGTGTTAAACATAGAAGATCGATCTGGACGAAAATTTCGACGATCCTGGCATTGACGCAACATTCGAAGGGTTAAATATGAAGATCGAAGATTTGGAATTTACTTGGAACTAATGCGCGAAAGAAAAGACACGACGTGTACGCAAAGAAACGTTCTGAGCATCGAGTGATTTATCATCATTGTAATGTTTTTTCCATTCTTTAGAGCAAAATCAAATGAGCAAGAATGAGAATTGATGAACGTGTCAGTTGATTAAGCTATACAATAATAGCTGTGAAAAATAAAATTTAATTTTCTTATTTTTGTCGAATCTTTATTTCGAACAAGCGATCAAGGTAAGCTTTAAAAGAATCGTTTTTTTTTTTTTGTTTTTTTTTAATTAATATTTACGCTTTGTCTGCAAACTGGAAAGTTTGCAAAGTGTCTGCAAACTGGAGGCAGTGCCTTACCCGAAAGTGTCTATTATGCGCAAGGAAAGAAAGGAACGAAATATATTTCATCTTTTGTCCATTGATATATGTGATATGTTCGTGTATTGTTCTATAACATTCTTCCAGCCAAAATTGTTTAGTTTAATTTTACTTTTCTCACATTATTTCATTTTCTTGAGTTGCATTTGTATAACTGAATTTATAAAAATAAGTTTGGTGCAATATTTGACACTTAAACTTTAAAAAACTAATATTAAATGAATATTTATGAGCTTTTCTTAGTATCAAACTAATCGAGAAAAACTTCAAGATCTGGATGTACATGCAAAATATTTTTAAAACGTGTAAATTGCCACAGCAATTTTAAATTAAATTCAAAAATTTATCTAAGATGCCTTGCATCCTATATATAAATATATAAATCATCTATATAATTCTAGGATTTATTGATTTATTTATATATTTATATATATTGTAAACAAATCACCAATTTTATCCTCAGAATAAAAGTAAAAAAATTTATTGCAAAAAGGACACCTTGGCCAGAAGTCAAACTTTGCATTTCGTGCAATTGCTTTATCAATTTGGCAATTTGAAATTAAATATACATTACAATCTTTTAAACTTTTTAATATTTCATATCGTTTCTATTATTTCTTAAAAACTAAATGTGACAATTATTTCAGAGCAATTGCGGATGTTTTTTCTTCTCAAACGAGACTTTATATTGCAATTAACGTTTAGTCGTTGATTAAACAAATCTATTAACACGGTGTAATCGCGCGTTATGAAATATAACAGATAATGTGTTACACATTTTGATCGAAATAGCCTTGATCTTCTATTAAAAACAGATCATAAGATACCCAATCTTCCTGGAACCTTGAGATTCCGTTTCCTCGTTTTGTTAACACACGCTTCTATCCCCAAACTTGTAAAATAAGGAAAGAGATAGAGTTACAAAGTATATAATAATACACAAAGTCTTCGTGTAAGTATTTCCGAGAATTTCAATGTCAAGAAATCTTTGCTTTTACTGTCTTTTATATTTTTATAACGCGATGTTCCAGAAGATAATTTTTCAACGAGCACTTCATGGGACTTCTTTTCGATCCTCCCACCATCCGGATAATCTTTCGCGTAGTGCTGCTCTTGATTACGGATAGTCTCTATTCAGCCAAGTGCTCGACCGCGCTGATCCGTTAATCTCGCAGATAACGTTCCTGCCTTTTTGTAACAACACGATCGCCAATGTCTGTCATTGAATTGTTAATCTCGTCGAAAATGATTTCGAGTTTTGCGAACGTTGTAAAGTGCGTCTCGTCGGCTTAGGTAGATGTGTGCGATGAGCTTGAACAGCATGCAACGAACCAGACAGGTAGGTATCAAGCGATTAAACTGATAAAGATAAAGGGGCAATAATGTTTCAGGATTAACTGTCGTTGACATTTAATATTTAAGGGTTCTCTTAATTTTTATGTATGTGTACAACGTTATCGAGCTGTTTTTTTTTTTTTTTCGAGAATCCATGTTTGATGTACTCATTTTCCGATTCAGATATCAATTTTATGATATCTTATTCCTCGAAAATAATATAACAATATTGTGTGTGTAATGTTGTGAATCATAAAATTTTATGTGAACGAAAAAACAATCTGTTGTAAATTTTACATATATAGAATGTACGCAACACATACAATGTTCGTATTGACGTTAAAATTGAGCAGAATTGCATTTGTTGAGTGACATAATTTCTTAATTACAGAAACTAAGAAACTTGTATTTTTTTCATGATAAGACACTTGAAGGCAGACGATATAAGAGCGCACATTTATCTCTCTCTCTTTTGTAAATTATTAAATCCAAGCACAGCTACCGGTATTATATCTCAGTGTTTTATTGAAAAATTCAAGAAATGCGAAAAAATAATAGATAACGTATCAGCGTCAATCGTAATGTTATCGTTTGAAGTAGCGGCACGGCAAAAAAAAAAGACTATCTTTCTTTTCTAGTAATTACGATCTCACATGTAATCTCGATTCCCGCCGTGTACAACTACGATTACTACACACTACGTAACGCTGATGTCTCGCGATGTGTTTACTTTCAAACATTTTTTCGATTGACTTCAATGATTTATGTCGGGCATGTGTTTCTTGTTAATTAATATGCAAAAATAGAAATGATTTGTGGGATACATCAGAGTTTTTTTTAAACGTGTCTCTGAATGTAAAAAAAAAAAAAAACAAACGTTCTCATCGGGCAATTATTTTAGCAGTCGTATAATTCATCTCGAAGTGTTCAACTGATTTTTGCGATAAGAATTTTTTCTTATTAAAAAATAAAATAATTAAATTTTTTCTTTTAATTAACTTTTAATTAACAGACTAAATATTTTTATATGATAACTATTTTTTAATGTGCTAAAAAGGTATAGAGTAATTTATTAATTTATTTTCTCTTTGATTTGTACATAAAAAAACGTTTAACGCACATTTTATTGACATGTGTAATGTTAGATAAGTGTGTATATATAATAAATCAAATAATAATGTTTATTAGCTCCGCAAAGCGGTCTCGTTAACATAATCAGAGCGTAAATTTCGTCATGGCATAATATATTCAATCTTTCTCTACCACGCGATCAGAGTTAATTTAATTTCGCGATAGGTAGAAACACAAAAAAAAAACACTGATTAATGTACCTCGCATATTTCTTCTCGACGTACTGTCGTACATATTAATTGTTAACTAATTGCCGCACGTGTATTAGTACCGGCATATTTTAACCGCAGCTGTGACCGACACGACGTGTATAGTAAATGGAAGATAATAACAGTTGTTAAGTGACCGTTAACAGCCATAAAATTATTCGAGTTAAAACGCCGTCGTAAAACGTCGTCGTGTTCAACTAATCATTTCAACCTGCTTACATCGAAGTGTGACGTTTACACTTCCAAGTTACACGCTCCGCGTTAGATTTACAATTATTACCGTGAGAGACGTAATGACAACATCGATTGCAAAATTAAAAAAAGAAAAAAGATAAAAATAGGTCTCGTAGAGTATTTGAGAAGACTCAATGGGGCAATGAATTGAAAGCGCGAAAAGGTATGAGACAAAAATGGTCATTTTGTTAAATAGGAAAAAAAAAAAGCATAACCTGTTACTCCACAACTTCGCTTTGATCTCAACCGTCATAACTATATATTTAGAACGTAACTGCATTTTGTAAATGGCAAATCGTACTTTCTGTTTTAGCTGAACGTTACAAAAGAATTGCGGTACCAGTAAACTGTACTTGAGGAAAGAATAATGCGATAACTGACTGTCATTCGTGCCGTTTCGCAAATAAAGGAAATGTCCGTGCGTGAAACGCGGTCGCAAATTTATCTCGTCAATTAGAGACGATGATCGATACTAGCGTGATGCATGATTGTTAACATCGTCGAAGGCTCCCGCGGCCCGGCGTGGCGCATCTGACGACGATGACGCGCGTCTTATCGTTGATAAAAGACAAAAGAATTTTCTAGTTTCATCGCGCAAATAGTTCTCAGTAAATAGTTCTCAGTAAATATTCTCAGTAAATAGTTTTTATTCAAATTACGAAGGAAATATCATTTCCGAAGATCTCATGTCGTTCCTCTCGCGCGAAAAGAGAATTTTTTTTTATAACTTCTAAGATGTTTTCGTTGCGCGAGAAGCCCTCCGCTCGTGTGATAAATGCGAGTTTTCTCAGACAGGTACAAACAAGCAATGTCCACATCGGCAATATTAGCTAATAGATATCGACGTGTAAGATGTTACGGTCGAGACGTTTCTCGCACGTCATAAATCATACTTTTCTAGATGCGTAATAAGAGGATCAAGGCGAATCGAACGCATTATCGAGTCTGTCGCTTTCTATTGTTTAAACGCCACTCATTTTATTCCATTTTTTTTTCATTTTTATTAACCGTATCCTCTTTCAATTTATTGAGCGCGACAAATTCAAATTTACTGATGTCTAATTTTAATGTAACGACTTTTCCATTTTAACTTAAAGCGAAAATATATCAGCCGGTATAATTGATAATCGATTCTTTTTCTTCGACACATATCGTGGCTACGAAAAAAAAAAAAAAACAAACAAAAACAAATCGACTCGAAAATCCGTTTCGTGACGCAAGTACACGCTCTCTCATATGACCTCATATGACTTTCCGCCAATTCCGAGATACCTTTGTACTGTCCCGAGCTGTCGCGTTTATGCAAATTCGTGTTCGCGGCGGGGCACGAGTGTCACGGGACAAGGGGATGTGCGAGAGGCGCGAGCTCGCGGGAGAGACAGACACGCGTGGCGTTGTTTCACGCCGTAAATCATCCTTTGCAGCGAAAATCGATCGTTATTATTGCGATCCGCGATCGTCATGTCGGCGGGATATATGGTGTTCATCGGTAGAGAGCGAACGCATTGCGCAACCGACACCGCCGAAGGAAGGGTTTTGGTAGCTCTCTCGAAGCGACGTCAAAGGTGCGCCCACAAACACTCTTCATTCCGGATATAAATGCGGCTTCCGCACGTAACGTTCGCGCAGTTTTTTTTTCGGATTGTACTGTTATACTGATAGAAGCCTGGTCAAACAGTTAAATTTGTAAACAATTATATACGCATACATATATATATTGTAGAGAGATCATCATGCGAGACTTTTTGGTCGCAGAGTTTTGCGGGCACCTGACAGAGCCATCGTTCTTTTTATTATCGACGAAGCGAGCCACGATGGCGACGCAGCGCCTAGATCGACAAAAAGGCTACTGACGAATTGAAGATATCGAGTTGCGGTGATAAGCATCGGTGAGAGCTTGTCGTCATATTGATACGACAACGACTATCGGGCTTGAGAAACCGTAAAACGAAACCGCTCCTCGTGGGGAGATACATTAGTGCGCTTCTAGCGAGCGAATCAGATGCTGATGACCTCACCGTCGAGAAACATGTCGAGGAAGTACGTCTACCTGTACGCCGTTTTAACGAAAGCATCATGATCAGCTGATCTGAGAAATCGTCACCCTCCAGATTTGTCTTGCCGCCAGCTAGATCCCCTTTGAGCACTTGACGTCGGCGGCAATACGAGGATGTCCAAGAAGCAATGGCTGGTCCTGCTGATGTTGTTTCTCACGTACTTGCTGCTCGGCGCTTCTATCTTCTTTTACATCGAGAGCGACTTGGAGCGTGAGAAGATACAGACAGCCAAGGATGAGCGCAGAGAGATCCACGGTAAGCATGTGACAGCGACGTTGATCATCTCCACGGTTCTATCTTGCGCAATGATCGCGCGAGAATACTAAAGTTTTTTTTTTTTTTATTAAAATTAGCATTTTTTCGGGAAGACACTCTCGAATCGAAACGTCTCACGTCGACGCCGATATCTTGATCGATGAGATGCCAACGAAATGATATTCGATCTCGAACTTATCGAATTTTACTTCGCGCGTTTCCGCGAACTTTCTGATTAATTTGAAATCGATAATTCAAATATAAATTTCGAACAGCTGGGAGAGAGATAAGTGAAGAATACTCGTAAATTTAATGACACGAGTAATGACACAAGTCCGTGTGTTTCGATGTGTTTGCACGCGGGAAAGAAACAAATTTTTAATTCACCAAAAGCATTTTTCGCACGTGTGTCACGCTCGCATTCATAACTATAATATAAGCCGTGTAATTAAAAAAAAATAAACGAAGAGCGTTCCGATTTACAAAATGGTTTTAATTGACGGGTTTCCTTGATGCGTCGGCGACACATCAAGGAGAAAGTTAAAATGCGAGAGGAATAGCATAAACGCGAGAGAAACGGAATTGCATGTCACTTGCAATGCACAGTTGCTACTTGCGCGTCATTGAACTATCAACACGCTCTCGTTTATTAAATTTGCAACGTGAAATCCTTGAAAAGTATAAATATATATATACATTTATTAATTATCACAAAGTTCGATGCGCGTCAAACACATCAATTGTGTAAAATCACTTAAATATCAATTATAAAATACATCTCTCAATAAGCTACAACCACATCGCTCGCTCACTTGTTCACGATTGATCGGCTACTGATTATAGCGCGCGCGGTGATTTTCAAAGCGTTTCGAGATTTCGGCGATAATAATGCAAATAATGTTTAGACCACGGCCGCGCGTGCAGAAGACGAGTCCAGCGTTGCAAAAACGTTCGAAACTTCCGACGTGCATCTTCTAAGAAAGTACGTGTCCAGCGTTTCAAAACCAAACAGCTATTATCAATCAATCGTAGACTAATTAAGTTTCAATCAAAAGCAAATGTGGCAAATTGCCGATTGACGAATTCAAATACGTATACGATATACTTGATTGTAGTTTGCAATTTTTATAATCGAATTACAATTTCTTCGAAGCTACGAATCTCCTATATAGTTGACTCAGGTCGTCGTTTCAGGAGTTTCAAGTTGAATTTGACAGGTTGTTGAATTTAAAAATTTATAGACCGATGCAAAAATCGCGACGAATCTTTTCTAACAAACTTGTAAATAGCCGGGAAGTAGCCACGGCTGTTCGATGTCATTGGGTTTTGTATGCGTGACCGTGCCCGGACGCTATTGTTGTACTTGCGAGAGAAGAAAGGGCATTTATTTAAATAACTCACAGTTGATCACAATGTCGCACGCTAAAGAGCCGACACGGGTATAGCCCCCGACGGCCAGTGTCAGTGTCATCGGCAGGGCCATCACAGATTACGAGATCATTTTCATCAACCACTCCTGTCAAAATCACTGCCGGTCGAAAACGGCGATATCCGTTTTCACGATTTATATGTCGCGCCTATTGTTCTCCACTCGTGTTCGGCTTTTTCGTTTTACATATTGAAGAGAACGCATAAACGTTCATTTGTCTCTTCTACGCAGAATTATTTAATCAGTTTTTATTTCTTCAGACAGCGGCGATTGTTATCGCGACGATTTAATATTATTATTAACTTGAACAATATATAATCGCATTACAAGTACTTTTCCTTGTATGCGAATTAGAGAATTAAGATAACTTTTGACATAAGATAACTTTACATAAATAACGATATTGCAAAAGATGAAGAAGAGAGATAAAATTATATATTTTAATTAATTAAAATTGATATTTTTGCGCGAGAGTACACGTTGTTTTTAACTAAATATTTAGAATCGATACGAGCTGATACGTTAAATGTACATAAATATACATATATATTTTTTTCAAACGTCAATTAATACACATAGAGATTCGAATTAAATTTAATTCAAAAATTCATATACAAGATGCTAATTTTGCATTTCACACATGTGAAATCTCATATACGTTTCTTTGTAAATCTCATAACGCAAGCTAAAAATGTTCTTCGTAAGTAACAAAATTTACAGCTGCCTGATGTACGTGGTGTGTATACCTTGCAATTAGTAGAATTCGCTAAGTTGTGCGCACGAAAAATGTACTACTTACGCACGGAGGAAGGTCCAGGCAAGGTTTGTAAACGGGCAATATTAAAACAGCAAATATCGGCTGATAAGATAATGTTACAGTAATTGTCTCGAAGTGACTCCGTCCGGAAAGGATGGCGAAACAGGATTAAGCGCGTGAGCGGGCGAGCGGAATAAACTTTTTAAGATCGATCGTATCTTGTGATGACGAGTCCGCGCTATTCGAATTATATAAATAATTAATAATAATTTCTTTTTCAGAGCTACTCCACCAGCACTATATTCCCAGTACCAATCACAACCAACACGAAATCCTACAGAAACTCACCGAATACTGCGGCAAGTCTGTCTACAATGTCACCGACGACGAGATCGATCATTACCAATGGGACTTTTACAATAGTTTTTACTTCGCCTACACGGTTGTCAGCACCATCGGTAGGAATGTTAAATTGAGATTTTTCGATTAAACATGTATTGCGTAGATTTAAATTCGTGTATATCATTTGAACTTCATTCCAACTCGTGTCTAAAAAAATTACTCTTTTATTTAGAATGGAATCTCCATCACAGAATTATTTTGTTCTTTTGTTTCAACTTTTTTAGTATGCACTTAAACATATATGTGAGAAAAATCTATTTGTGTTCATGAATATACACAGAAAAAATGGAGTTGCTTCAATTAAAGTCGACGGGCTGCCACAAAAATAAATAGTTTGCGTAGTTGCATATGCGATTAATTTAATATCTAGATTCTTAATGATGTTGCATCAACAGGATATATTTAAATTAAACTGATGCTGTCGATTCAACATTATTTTTTTTTATGTACATTCCGTGTACAGTTGTTTTTATTTTGAATCTGATAATTCGTTAACTTGGTGCGCAGGATACGGCAATCTCTCTCCCACAAACACACTCAGCCGCATCCTGATGATCTTCTACGGCTTAATCGGAATCCCGATGAACGGGATTCTGCTGACGCAGCTGGGCGACTTCTTCAGCCAGGTGTTCATCAAGGCCCATAAGAAGTACAAGTCATACAAGAACAGCCAGCCGTCACCCGATTACTGCACCAAGAAGCCAACGCCATTTGAGACGCGCAAGGTGGGACTGGCCGTGCAGATCTTCATGTATCTGATACCGGGTTTCATCATGTTCATCTTCTTCCCGGCATTCCTATTCATGCACTACGAGCAATGGACCTACGACGAGTCCGTCTACTACGCTTTCGTCACGCTCACAACTATCGGTTTCGGCGATTTCGTGGCGGGTAAATATCCTATCTTATCGATTTCTCGTGTAATGTGTGTGAGATTATTATTTTTTTTTCTTTTGTGATTGATAACAACCGAGATTTTATTTGTAATTGCGCGACGATCCGCCTCTCTCTCTTTCTTTCTTTTTTCTTCTGCTTCCTCAAGGCGCATCAAGATCCGCTTTTTGTAGTCCGTATATTCATTCATTAATATCACTCGCAATTCAAAAGAAAGAATAATGCGAAATTATATTATTATCGAGATGAATATTCGTGTTGCGATTAAAGAAATTTAACGTACAAAAAATATACCACACGAAACATTTGTTCTTTTACGACGACATGTAATCGATAAGATTCAAAACAAATTATAAACATTAATTTCATTTGAATCAGTTCGATAACACGACGGACCACTTAAGGACGTGACGTATATGAAATTTCTTTAGCTGTCTTGATTGACGGTAGTGATACGACACGCACACACTTGTGCGCTCTCTTATCACATCATCAATTGAAAGAAGATCTTTAAATTTACTCGTTCCTGTGATTTCCTAACCATAAGACAAATATTTTTCCTCATTACATGCTTTCACGTAAGAAGTAGCAAACCCCAATACGTAAGTATAGTTATTTTGCTCTCATATGCTTGTTGTAATTCAAGACAATTTATATAAAGATCATGTAATAAGTATTGGTTGAATTTTGCAGGTCAGGATAATACGAAAGGAAGCGGTCCATTCTTCATTATGTACAAAATATTTTTAATCTGTTGGATCTCCTTTGGACTGGGTTACATCGTCATGATAATGACGTTCATCACTCGCGGTATGCGCAGCAAAAAGATCGTGCAGCTCGAGCACAAACTGGCGATGAATCTCAAACAGACGCAGAGCAAGATTTGGAACGAGTTTAACAAAGAGGTCAACTATCTGCGTCGCGTTTTCAACGAGTTACAGCTCTCTAAGGTCAAAGTAAGTGACCTGACCCAGATATCCTTTCGAATTTCGCATGTTTCGCAAAAACAGTTCGTAAGAATGAAAAGTCTTTTTTTTCTTCCATTTTTTCCACTTTATATATATTTTTAAAGAATGTCATTAAGAATATTATTATCTTCTTCGTCACGTTGTTTTTGTCATCGAAAATTCTTTTGTTTTCTCTGGTTATTAGAGAGTATATGTTGACGAGTACGACTACGATATACCTGCAACGAAATTCTCGCGCAGCAACAGTTTCCCGGATCTGCGTAAGTTGGTGATTGGTGGATGTACGGACGACTTGCCACCACATCCACGACGACGCGCTAATAGCGAAGTAGTGCCAATGGTAAGCAATTGCTCTTTTCTACAATTTATATCTTCTCACTTAAAATAAACATTTTAGAATATTAAGTTTTACGGGAATTTCTTTCTTTTATTTGTCTCATGTAATGCTATTTGATATAGAAGCAATTGACGCGCGTGGTATCCGAGACGGACCTTCAGAGGATAGACAAAACCGCGACGTTCGCTACGCACGCCATAATGCAACCGGCGGAACTTCTAGCGCGATTGGTCAACGTTCTCGGTTACATCCCCCCGCGGGACGAATTCGAATGGGATCAGAATGAGGAACAGTCGAAACAAATCGATGCTCAAACCGACGTGACGGGAAAATCAGTGGATCAACAAAGTCTGCCTAACAGCACCACTCAATGGACAATCGGTGGCGAGAGATTCCCGTACGCCAGACCTCGATCGAGAGCAGTCAGCGAGATGCGACTGCACGCCACGAACGACGATTATGTTAATCCGAGCACCGAATGGACTTGGTCCGGTCCAGTAGCGCCGACCAAGTTGCAGGAAATGATGATGAATGCGCGCGACACTCTGCCTTCGAAAGACGGCAGCAAGAAACCCAGGAAGTTCCTGTCGCTTGGGTTGCCGATCACCGCGCCCAAGAACTTCTTTCCTAAATGGAAAAAACAATTCATGGGCAAGAGATCGTCGGATGCTGGTTTTGCTACGAAGAACGTCGATAAAGTCGAGACAGCGAGCGACAGCAATCAGCAAAACAATTCACTTGGTCCGCCACCCTCGTATCTGGACGACAGACACGACTCGTTCACGAGGAGGCCGTATTATACGCACACCGGCGCCAATCTGTCGACTTATCTGGAAGGCAACAATTTGCTGGAAGAAACGAGCCTGGCGGACTTCCTCAAAGCATTGACCGCTCTTCATGCGAGAGTGGGAACGATCCCTGACGAATACATTGCCAAGCCGAAAAGAAAACTGGGAACGGCCTGTCTGACTCCGCCAAAGTTGCCCAGTTTGTTCACCCTGTTCTCGCAAAACGCGTCCGGTTCGGCGACTCAGAGCAATCAGAATACCGTCACGGACACGCAATCGTCCGGCAGAAGAATGTCTTATAAGACTGCGGAAAGTACTTCCGGCTGCACCACGCCTACACCTTACATCAGGAGGGAGAGCCTTGCCGTGAGACCTCGAAGATTTTCCTTGAGGCCGGTTTCAACCCCAAGTCCTTCCACACCAACCGATTACGGCTCGCCACGATTGTCGGTAAGCTTACAACTCCTTAGTTCGGAGATTTAACAAATCAAATCACAGTTTTAACTCGAAAATATTTTTGTTACATAGTTACTGAATTTCTTGAAAAGATTTTTGAAAGCTTGTATTTTCTAATTTTCTTTATATAAATAAATGCCATGAAACTCGCGTTACAGTTACGTTCCTCTCCAAAGATAGACAGTGGAAATCTGCAAGAGCTCTCGACGGATCCCTTCATTTTCGTATCGCCGAAGAAATCGCTCGTGAATATGGAAAGACCACCAGGACTTTCGTCGCCGATCAAACAGCCATCCGATAATCAACGGTTCTCCATAAGACCCGCGCAACTCAGTGCTCAATCAAGTCCTACGGACACCGTACCCTTGTCCACGCCATTACAAACGTTAAAACCACTGCCGAAATGGAAAGCGAGTGCGTTGCAGCGGCAGATCAGTCAGATAAATCTACGTCGTCGCACCAGGGCGTTCAGCCTCAGCGATGTACGTTCTGATAAACGTGAAAAGAGCCCCACTCCTCTAAGTCCTCTCGCGATTGACAGCAACAAACCTATTGACGTTAGCAAGACGAATCAGAAAACGGTGACCATCATGTCACCGGCGGAGGAGATGGCCTTGAGAAATGAGCAAAGTTCCGCTACAGCTTCACCGAACTTCCGAGACGATCAGACTTCGCAGCGGGAAAATCAGCAGGAAAGCGTACCTGTACCGATTAAGTCCTGCATTCTTCAAATTCCCGGTGTGCCGCCTGCGGCAGTGAATAAATCGACGATTTCAGACATAGCGAGCGGATTGTATCCTCAAGGCGATAAAACTTCCATGCCGGTTTACGAACCAGTTTACAAACCGGTATCGTGTGAAGAAAAAACGTTCGAGCAGAAACTGATAAACTTTAATGACGCATTAGATAAAATGGTTCAAGAAACGAATTTGGATGTCACGGAGACCCCATTTAAAACGGAGGACCAAGAAGTGAGATCTTCGAGTAGCGGAAATTATTCAGGATTGAGAAGCGAAAAACCTAATGTGCCTATAGACTCGTATAAACCACCGCTGCATGTGATGATAGAAAAGCCGACGGTCAATCCTTTCGAGCAGTACAGAACTATGACGAAGTCTAGTCGAGACGATAACATCGTCGACTTGAAAGAAGTCAAGGTTGAAAAACCACCTAAAAAATGATGACAATATCATTTATATTGGTCCTACTAATGTGTCTATTTTTCTCCCTGAAACAAACATTTATATAAGAAAAAAGTTGTGTAAATTCCTCTTGCCCAGAAACGCGATTTCCAGCGTTATTGTATCCGCAAACAATATGATATTAATCTTACTTTGTGCCGATTTTGAAATGTTATATTATAGGACTTAACAAATTTTCTATTCGAGAAGATGCGTATTTCAATAGATAAACAATTATAGATAGGAGAAATAATAATTTTATACCGTAATTTAATAACAATGAACCGACAATGAACTTTTATAAGTTTTGAACACTGAATTTTTAAAAAAGTGACTTTTAATGATACGTTTAGACGTAATTTAATTTGCCAAACTAGTCGAAATCTGCAGGTAGGTACTTCACATAAAATAATAATCAGTTAAATGATAATTATTAAGTATATATAAATTACAAGATATGTTAAGTATTTAAATCGATAAGATATCAAAGAGACTGTGATACAAAGATGGTTTATTCTCAGTGATTATTTCTCACTTAAAAGATTAATTAAGTAAATTAAAATTTAGATAAAAAATTATTATATACGTAAATAAATTATTGAGAAAATACCGTAATAGAAAATTAGCATTATTTTTCTTTATAAAATCTGATATCTAAATTACTCCTTTCTTAATTTGAGAACATTATTACAGACTTCTATGTAATTTAAAACGTAAACATGCTATAGCATACTTTTATACGTTGAAGAGTGAGGAAGATAGTCAAAGAATATCCACAAATACAGCGGAATAACAGTGTAATAATAAAAACGCGTAAAAGATTAAAAAAAGATGATTGATTGATAATTATTAAAAAAATGCCGGAAATAAAAAATGCCGAACGCAGCTATAGAAGTCTGTAGTTGTTACATCACATCGAATGAAAATGAAAGTTGCATAATTCATGCATCAACATTTCATATCGCGGTTCAAGTACTAACCGCGACCTGCATATTTATATCACTCGCGCGCACGCGTGATCACACTTATCTCGTACTAAATCTTAATAATTAACGTTTTTTTCGGATATGATCAAGGGAACAAGCTGCGCGTTCTAGAGATATCAATATTTTACTGACAAGTTTTTGTAAAATAAGTTATAAAGATGTATTTTTGGTTTTCTGAGCGATTTGCTCGAAGCTGTGTATATGTGTGTACTATTACTAAGTAAAGTCCAAACAAAAAGTTAAAAGCTTACTCACGTGGAAACAATCCACGTGACAAAAAATACAGAATAACTATCACTTCTTCAACAATAAGTATATTTACTTATCGTGCTTCAGCCATTTAAGTCCGCAAGTGACACGGAGCTTACTTGCTTAACGGTAACACAATTCATCGTAAAGATAATAAAGAAAATTCGCGCTGTGAAAAAAAAAAGAAATAAATAAACTTGTAACGCGCGAATTTAAAATAAGTCTAAATGCAATATAAATATTTTTTCTTGTACTGATGTTGATTTTGTCTTGACTGCGGAGAGAAGTATACGAGAGAACTATGTGTTACGGTAATGTTTCTAGTCGTTTTCGTATTTCTTCAACGAGCTTGTTGCGCGGCACGCGAGTCTCTTCACGCGTTGAGATGACTCTCAACGTGACTTCACCCTTGGCTAGTTCACTCTCCCCGATGATTATCGCCAGAGGAATGGCGTTCTCTTCGCAAAATTGCAACTGCATCAGAAGCTTCGCGTTCCTCTTGTAAGACTGTTCCGCCTTCAATCCGGCTTCCCACAGATCTACCAGTATCTTCATTCTCTCCTCGTGCAGGTTCTTCTGCGCACTCGCCACAAACACTTGAGTTTGAGTTGTGCGTGTTTTTCTACCTTTGTTAGCCAGTTTTGCTTCCATGACGCTGAATATCCGTTCCACACCCAATGAAACGCCAACGCAAGGCACAGTTTTGTTCTTGTTGTCGAACATTCCCACCAAGTTGTCGTAACGACCACCACCCGCTACACTACCGACCTCGACATCGTTACCTGCGAACAAATTATAGAGATATAAATTATTTTATATCAAAGCTTCAAACTTTGGGAAAAACTTTAGAAAAGCAAAATTACTACATACCACATAATATGGCTTCGTAAATGATACCCGTGTAGTAATCGAGTCCTCTCGCGAGACTCAAATCGAACTTGGTCTTATCCAGAACTCTGTAGATGCTACAATATTTCAATAATAATTCCATGGCCTCCAAGCCTTGCATAGCCGCAGACTGTTTCATCAGTTCTTTGTCTTTCTTTAGCTCGGCTATCAGTTCCACTCCGCCTGACAGAGAGACGTACTTGCCGACTTTGTCGGCAACATGCTCGTCCAATCCTTTCTCATTTATCATCTCTTGCTTCACTTCTTCCCACGGACTCTTGTCTAGTTTGTCGACAGCAGAACAGATACTACGGAACTTGGTCGTTGGCACGCCGCACGCGGCGAATATGCCATCCAACAATAACCTGTGGTTTACTTTAATCAAATACGGTCCCAGATCAAGACTTTCCAATGCCTCAGACACGACTCGGATGCATTCCACATCCGCCAACATCGGATCGTACTGGCCGGCGATATCGAAATCCTGGAACAGTTATCATCAATGAAAATTGAACTATTCATAACATGTAATTTAAAAATATCGTATATGTAATACATATTATGCTTACACATTGATAAAACTCTCGATATCTGCCTTTTGTCGTTGCCGGGTTATCTCTTCGGTAAACTTTGGCAATGTGATACCTTTTAATGGAAGATATCTTGCTCATAGCTAAATATCTTGCGAAAGGAACTGTTAAGTCATATCGAAGTGCGAGAATCTCACCGCCCTGATCTTTTAAGTCATAGATGAGCTTGGTGTCTTCGCCATATTTACCCATCAAGACTTCCTGTATAACAAGCAACAGTTAGTATTGATAAAATTAATATGCAACTTCGGTAGCAACTTTTTACCTTCAGCTCGAATACAGGTGTATCTATGGTTTCAGCACCGTGGCGTTTGAATACTGCTATAATTTTCTCCAACACTCCCAATCGCACTGCCATTTGTTCTGGATTGTAATCTCTTGTACCTTTAGGCGTCTTGAGAATGAGTTTGTGAGAGCAACCATTTTCATCTCCCAATTGTGCCTTCAGATCCAGTAACTTGGCAAGTTCCTGTTCTATCTAAAACAAGAAATGAACAGGATGTTATAAGTATGGAACGAGAACTGTCATTCTTATTCTGTATGTAAAATAGAATATCCGAGAGTATCGTACCTACCTGTGATGTCGTGGACATTGGAACGTTGCGATTGTATTTCCGTATGACGGAGAGAGAATTGTTGCGTATCAGGCGTAACATCGTAAATGGATGAAGGGATTTTAATAGGCAACCAGAATGAAAGAGAAAAGCCCCCTCAATGTAGATTTATCAAACTAGTCCAAACAGCAGAGATAATATCAGTAAGCAAGCTAGCAAGGGACTGCCATTAATTATTGCCATTAGCTATGCAATTAAGATACACTTGTATCATGTTTTTTTTTTTTTTTTACAAATCATACATTTAGAAATCTTTTGTTTTTGCACTTCAAATCATTTATTAATAACTTGCAATAACTTATGGCAGCTCTGCTTGCAAGCAACCGACTGCCTCACCTTTTTATCTAGCGTATCTTTGCTAATATAGCCAATAGTGTTTAGTTGCTCAACCTTTTCTGCCAGGGAAGTTAATGGCGCTTCCGCAGCAGGAAATGCTAGACGCTCTTCTTGAGTAAAGCTTCTCATGTTAATGCACCATCTGTTCAGATGTGGCCACCTCGCAAGCTCGTCATTAAGAACGACACACAAGGTGTTGTACAATTGGGTATCTTTGGACGTCGGACACCAACCATTTACATAACTGACATCAGCAAAATCATTGTTTACCCTCTCTAACTCAACCCTTATATCAGACTGCTTTCTGTATTCCTGAGAAACGAGACGTCTCTCTAAAGACCCAAAACATTGATGAACAAATAGGAGAATCTAGTCTTTGAACCTGATATATAACGCAGTAACTACTATAGTCCTTGCAAGAGGCTTGTTGTATCATTTGTCTGCTATTAGAAATAGTAAGTCTGGTCTCTCTAACGTTATATTTATTTTAGGAAACTGCAGTGTTTCTACTTGCACATTTCGTACAAATATGAAGCTAAACTTGAGGAAAGAAAACAAAACCACGTAGAAAATGCAGCTGAAACCAACACGGGCTCAAAAACGATACCGAGAAAAATTGAGAAAGCGTCGAGAAAGTATGCGAACCAAGTACGAAACCAAGTATGTCAGATGATTACGGCAAAACTGTGAGAGTAAGACAAAAAACGGTAACGCTTTCAAGTGCAACGATATCGAACGTACTTTCGTCATTATTTCGCGGAAGGAGGTGAAAGGGACATGAGGACAGAGTGACAATCGAGCGCGAAGCAGATCACGAAGAGACAAAGAGAAAGGAAAGTATGCGGGTCTCATGGGTCGAGTTAAGAAGATTCGGTGAAAGGCAGAATGCAAAAATGTTGTACCTGCGTTGCGTTGGCCTTTGTTGCTTTCAATTGTCGCACCACTTCGCCCTGTTCCTTCACACGACTCAGCAACGTGTCCCTTGATTCAGCCATCGCTAGTCCCATGCGGTCTCTGTCTCTCAAGGTCCGATCGAGTCCAATTCCGTCCGTTCCTGCTACTGACAGTACTGACACGTTACTTAAATGAATCTGACGAGCGCGAATCGCGCAAGGTAATTCCCGCTGTAATTGAAGTGACTCGAGAGGGGATTCGTTCATCAGGTTAACGGACTCGACCCCGTTTGCACCACGTTACTTTCTGCACTTGGAGTGAGTTGGACAAATATATACATATAATCAAGTGAGAAAAAGATAGAAAGAAGAGACAGTTACAAAAGGTGTAGCTACCAAAGAGGCGGAGTGTCGAAGAGACAGAACTGGATTGGTCGGTTGTAATGTTCGTGAGAATTTAAAAGATGATGTAACTCAGTAAAACGTTTAAGAAGAAAGTTTCGTTCATGATTTTTGTATTTTAACACTCGGACAGGTATTTACTTGTGACTTCTTTAATGCATTTAGAAAATAATTAGATTTTGAAAGTATCGAAACAACTGCTATATATATATATTTTTCCAACTTTCACATATATAATTATGTAATTATAATATATATTAGTTATATGAATGTATGTGATGTATATATAAATACTAATATTAATTTTGTATTAAGTCGGTTAAAATAGAAAGATGCGTCAAAGATATGTGAATTATATAATAAAAATCATTTGGCGTTAAGGCAATGCGTATAATTTTACATCAAAAAATTATATCGAACACATGATGGCTGAACACGTGTTCAGCAGAACAATTGTCGGAGCTTGTCAATACTTGACGTTGATTTGTTGGTTCTAAAAGTAGGAGCCAATCACATTCGAACGCTACACGAAGCAGATTGGTCTGCTGAATGCAGCCATAATTTCCGGAAGAGGCGCTACATTCACTGTGCATCATTACTGCGCGGAAAAAAAAGAATTTGCTTTGCCATATTGGTCGCACCGGCTTCCTGTTTCACTTACAATACTCCCCGGTGTTCGATATCTCGTTCGGTGCAAATTATTTTTTTGTTTTATTCTGAATTTGTGCTTTCTTTGATTTTTTCGCGCTACTTCACGTACACTATTACGTCATGGGTAGACCAGGTAATGAATAAGATATTTCTTTTATTTCATAATGTTTGATAACTACGTACGCGTTTGTGTCAAGGTTAGTTTTTTCGATCTCTTTCTCGGCAAGAAAGAGTATATAATATATATTTTGAAATTTAAAGTTTTGAAAGAGTTAAACTGCTCGAATTTGCGAGATGCTGTTTTTGTTTTTCTGATTTAGATTTGTAACTATTTTTAGCAGCATTTGTCAAAATAAAAGAACGCATATTTTTATCACGTGGAGAAAAGTGTTTGACCACGCGGCATGCGGCATAGTCCATGGTGACTTTAACCTAAATCTGAGTATTCTAGTAAAACCACCAAGCCGCTGTATGATTAGGAAGTTTTGAATAAATTGTACGAATCGTACAATTTGTAAATAAATTTTACAATCCGTACAATTTATATATCCTTATCGTAACTTTTTGATGTGTTTATATATTATAGAAAGGAGAGAAAAATCAAGTAAAATCAATTTTTAAAATTATTTTTCTGAATTGCATATATATTCATTATATAATTATATTCTTAATAATATTGTATTTATTTTTATTGATTGTATATTTAATATCATCTTTTGAAATATAAAATTAGGTTTTGGAGGACCACGGGGAGGAGGTAGAGGAGGAGGTCGTGGTGGAGGAGGTCGTGGGGGAGGTGGTTATGGCATTAACCGCGGTGGCGGAGGTCGTGTGGAAAAACCACAGTTTGGTGGAAGAGGTGGTGGAAGAGGCGGTGGAAGAGGTGGTGGAAGAGGCGGTGGAAGAGACGGTGGAAGAGACGGTGGAAGAGGCGGAGGAAAGGGAGGATTCAAAGCAGTAAAACAGTTTATAGAGCCCCATCGACACAAAGGAGTATTTATTGCTCGTGGAAAGGAAGATTTACTGGTAACCAAAAGTATGGCATTCGGAATATCCGTGTATGGAGAGAAAACTATCAAGGTAAGTTGTATAAGTTTCATCTTATCGATATGATTGACAATTCTGCTATTTCTATTATATTTATTTTAATTAATAATATGATCATGTGCATTTGAAATAGGATCCTAACGATGACACAGTCGAGTATAGAGTGTGGAATCCATTCAGATCCAAGTTGGCCGCCGCGATTGTCGGGGGGATCGAGGATATTCATATATATCCTGGAAGTAAAGTACTATACTTAGGCGCAGCATCAGGCACTACCGTGTCTCATGTTGCAGATATAATCGGTCCGGTGAGTAAGACATTTCTGCTGGAAAAACAGAATAAATGTATGTGCACACATACATATATGGCAGAGTTTCTCTTGACTTAAGCCCATAGACTCTAATCACTTAAGTTCTTTTTTTGTGGTATCATTTTACACTCCCGCTGATCGTGCATACGTAGAACAAACATAATCTTATATACGCATGTTAAGCAAAATTCTTGTCAAAGAGTTGAAGAATAAAGAAGAACTTAAGTCGTGAAAGAATGACTTGCTATTGATGACTTAAGTCACGAAGAACTCTGCTGTTGAGAAAACTAAATTTTTCTCGAATAAGCAAAATTCTATTTGTTTTTCTTTCAAAGAAAAACTGTGCGTACAAAAGTTGTTCATTATGTATATCAATATTAAAGACATATGTATACGTAGAATATGTCGAATGTTTTGTATATTTAGGAAGGAATCGTTTACGCAGTAGAGTTTTCACAAAGAACGGGAAGAGATCTAATCGACGTCGCTAAGAAAAGACACAATATCATTCCTATAGTTGAGGACGCGCGACATCCTTTCAAGTACCGTATGCTCGTAGGAATGGTAGACACCATCTTCGCGGACGTCGCACAGCCAGATCAGGCTCGTATTATTGCGTTCAATGCGCAGTATTATCTTAAAAACGGCGGGCATTTTCTTATATCTATCAAGGTAAGACATGCGCAGTTGGTTTACTTATATTTGTTGGTTTGTCGTGCGACATGTGAAAATTCACGAGAACGGTTAATCGATTTCAGGCAAGTTGCGTAGATTCAACCGCAAAGCCGGAAGCGATATTTGCTGTAGAACGAAAAAAGCTGATAGAAGAAAACCTGAGGCCCATAGAACAAATTACTCTTGAGCCATACGAAAGAGATCATGCTCTTGTTATTGGCGTCTTCAGACCGCAGAAGGATAAAAAAGCAACCTAACTTTAAGTTTATTACTTACACAAGTAATGAATTTTGTATATATATGTATATAACTGTGCCAGTTTGTTGTGTAAATACGCATTATATGTATTTACGCATTTTCGTACCTGTACTCTGATTCTGACTGCGTTCCGATATTCACTGCCAATATAGAGATTTATAGTAAACATGACCTCTATAGGTCTTTAGTAGACAGTAAATATCGGAATGCAACCTCTATCGTTTAAGATAGATAAACATAATGAAATTGACAACAATAATACGCAACAGCTGGTCAGTATTTACATTTTTGTTTTTCGAAATCTTTGTCGCGATCTTTATACGCCTATATATTTGTCGCTCAAGGATACATTTTTATATCCTAAATCTTATCTCGAACTTTGTGCAGCAAATTGTAGATTTATATCAGACGTATTCTTTATTGAGAATGTAAAAAAATATGACTTACGGATTGTTTAAATCCACAAGAGAAATTTCATTTTATATGTATGGCCCTCTAAAATAGAAAACAAAGTTGTAACTACAATAAGAGGAATTATATGTACATTCCTTTTATTGTAGTTACAACTTTGTTCTTTTTTTTTAGAAAAAAAATAAAAGATAATATGTATGTCACTTCGTATGTTATCACGCTAGCAGTTGTCATCGCAAATATATTTTGACAATTTGGATTTTAATAAATCGAAACTGCACAGAACAATGGTAATGTTATTTCCTTTTTCCATTTCTAATATATTTTTCTTTTAGTATGTAAGATTATGAACTGCGTGAACATGTTTAAGAAAATATATGTAAGTTTTTAGGTATTGGTTATTAAAACTTCTTTGCTAAAAATATGCAAGAAAATAATTCGCTCTTTCAGAAATTTTAGAGAAAATAGTCTTTTTCCTGACTTTTATTTTAATTTATATAGTAAAATATTAAACTTATAAATAGATTGATTGTTGAATTTTATTCCAGCTGTAAACTCAGTAACGATATAATGTGAAAGTTTTTTTTATTTCTTACAGAAAAATACAAATGTGCGTAGAAATAGTATCTCTTATTCAAAGTTTATACATGCATAAAGTCCATTGGTTGTGCCGTTAAATAAACAAGAAAAACATCTGCACGGAACTTGCGCGGAAAATTATGTAGAAGCTGCGCGAGCATGCAATGTAGCTCGCATTGTTGTTGTATACAGGTACATTTTCCACCACGTCATTTTGGAGCAAGCCACGAAGCGCATCGGACGTCGTTATCCTTAAAACGCGAAGAGACATCAAGCAACTACTCATCAAGTCGTGCGCTGACAGTCGATTTCCCGAATACTCTGCGAAATTAAGAAATTACTGAAACATTCTTTGTTCTTTCATTCTCCCAGCCGACGCGAATACGTTTGTCCGAAATCATGAGTTTGGTGCGGCAAAATTTTCACGCGGAATGCGAAAACGCGATCAACAAGCAAATCAACTTGGAATTATACGCCAGTTACGTCTACCTCTCTATGGTAAGTATTGATCAGACCCAACTCTTAACTTGTCGCTTTTATTTGCGATCGAAACACCCCGTTGCATACCTCATGCACTCACCCTCGTCGGCTGTATATATGTAACGTGCAACTCGATATATATAGTTGCGTCATTCATGTGCGTCGTATAAACACACGTGTCCCTTGACGCACTGTTCCTGATGAACAAATTTTACAATAATTTATAGATAACATTTTTTTTAATTATATTTATTTTTGTAATGACACACACACACACACACATCTATTGTTACAATTAGTTTAGCGACTGTTGTATATAGTAAACGAAATTTGTATCGCAGCGAATTACTTCTTTATCACATAAACAAATGTCGAATCAAGTTAAATTACAAATAAATGAACAATTGCGACTTGGTGTTGTCGTCACAACAATTTTACGCGATTGATTGCAGGCGTATTACTTCGACAGGAGCGACGTAGCGTTATCGGGTTTGTATCAGTATTTTAAGAAAGCGTCCGACGAGGAACGCGGTCACGCGGACAAACTTTTGATTTACCAAAACAAACGGGGTGGTAATCTGGAGTTTATGGACATTCAAGCGCCACCGAAATCAATCTGGAACAGTGCGAAGGAGGCGATGACCGAGGCGTTAAAACTGGAGAGGAACGTAAATCAGGTACGTCACGCTCACAAAAATCGAATTTCTCCGAGAATAGCGTTTTATTATAAAAAAAATAATCTTAATCGGTCATTAAGTGCAGAGCAAGGATGGATTAATTTTTTCAGTGAACTATCCGAACGCAAATCGCTGAAAGCGACACTCGTTTATTCGTTTTGAGTAATTTATTATTTACATGCATGTATTGTGGATCTCTGAAGTCAAGAAAATAATTTAATAAATTTAATTTTTGATGCAAAAATATTGACAGTACATACTTATTATAATATCGAATTCTTTTTTTTTATATAATTATTTTTAAAACAGAAAAAACTGACACTGAAGATCACAAAGACGTATATTTGCGTTCTTATGTTTTACTGACAGAATCTTTGTTCAAGAGTTTTGCGATACTCGCTAATTTAATTATCACAGTAAAACTCTTTTGCTAATTCACGTACATTTGGATACGTCTAGTGCGACTTTAAAGCAATATGTACCAAATGGGGGTGTAACTCAGTGGTAGAGTGTCCGCTTCGCATGCGGAAAGTCCTGGGTTCAAATCCCAGCTCCTCCACGCGTTATTTTTTTTTCTTTTTTTTTTTATTGTTAAGTGAAATTTGTTACGTACTTTAAATTTCGCGTAATTTAATTAATTAATTTTATGTAAAATAATTTATATTTAAAAAGAAGAGAATATAAAGAAGTTTTGATGCAAAGGCATCAAAGCACATTGGCTGTTTTTTTATCTACTTAATTTAGTTAAATATAAAAAATTGCAGATTTATTTACAATTTAATTTTTACGTTTTATACAGAAACTACTCGAATTACACGATGTCGCGACAACGCACAACGATGCAAACTTGATGGATTTTTTGGAGAGCGAATTCCTGCAAGAGCAAGTAGACGCAATAAAAGAAATTGCCGATCACGTAACAAATTTGGAGAGAGTTGGGGAAGGTCTCGGAGTATTTATTTTCGACAAGGAATTGAATGAAAAAGACTTACATGATTAAATATGCCAAGGTGTCTAACGTCTGTCAATTTTAAATTTACGATGTTAGATAAATATTACACAATACAAATGCTACTATATTGTATAATATAATGCGTTACAAAAAGAATTATTTGCGTGATGACGATTAACAATGATAATAGACTAATTATATAAGAAGCAGATATTTAGATACATTAAATAAATTTACATTGTGATGTTAATATACACAGCTACAATATATAATTATATATTTTATCTCCTGACTATCCGTATATAAATTATAATTACCTACTGTTCAATTAAATAAAATGTAGCAGCTAACTTTTTAAGATATATTTCTAAAATTTGCGAATTATAAAATTTAATTACATGATGTACATTAATTTAAATCAAAGAAAATTAAGAGAAATTATGATATTATGATATACGATGTTATGATTACAAACAATTACGATTACAACGTATGTGTTTTATTCTCTGATATATATCCCATTTATATTTGTCTTGAAACAACATATGTACGTGATATATAATTATTTATGATTGCATTACGCAATTAAAAAAAGATTATTCTATATATATGACAATGCAGCTAAATAAAGAACGTATATATGTCTCTCTTTCTCTTACATACACACACAACAAAATCGCGCTCGAACGGCGCGAAGCACTTCTCTCCCTATTCACGCAAAATTGAATATTGAGAAACGGTTAAAAATAATAGTTGTTGAAATATAAGATTAAAAAGAAAAATGTTATAAAAGAAGAGGAGAAGTAAATTTGATTGTTACGTATACACAACAGAAATTATACACACGATAATATGTATACAGTTTGTATTGTACGAATAAAAAATGTATACTTTTATTTTTACATCCAAAATTCGTAATTTCTTGTAACAAATACAATTTTATTAGCGCAATCTACATTAATATTATAAACAATATATGACTGGCGTATCTCTTCATGCCCAGTGAGCTACCACGAAAGTGAATTGAATTGAATTAAACAATATAATATCAACATTTGATATATACAGTAGTTTGTATTATAAAAAATTATTATACCTTCATTTTTATGTTTCTTATGATAAATGCAATTTTATTGGTGTAATTTGCATTGATATTACAATAATATAAACATTATATTTCTCAAAACTTTGAACTATTTGGCTACAGCACACCTGCTGATAACACCACTGGACCTACGGAAAAAAATATGGAACACACTCCTTGCGCTTTATGACATTCTTCAGATACTTTTGCGCTCAGAGCCATACTTTTAATAGCACGTGCTGTTTCGTGAGTGTTCTGTAACGTAAAAATTATCAATTGCTTGTAAACATGAATCAACGATCACATTTGAGACGAGAAAGTAAATATATATATTAACCTTTTAAAGTGCACGCGAAGATTCAAGTCACGTGCTTTACACGATTTGGCCTGGTTGACTGATTCGATTCATTGCGCTCTGAAATCACGGACAGATGATTTTTCTCGGGGTTTGCATCTTCTGCGATCAAAGACATTGCCACAAATGATAGCGGATTCACCTAACCGCACTCATGTCCCGACTTCTCGTTGGTTGTTGCAAACAAACAAGACATATTTTGCATCGACATATTTTGCATTTGAAGAATTTTCCTTTGAGAAATTATTTTTCATTGAGTGCGAACGCTGTGCTAGATGCGAGCAAAAACTCGACGATTTACGCCACGTGTTGTGTACTGTCTGTCACACGATATTAAAAGGAAAAGTTGTCAGCTGTCACTGTCGCTCCATACTAGTTCCTGTATCCTTTTGTGGCTTATATGGCGCTGAAACCAGCGGCCTGGAGCAAGCTTCTCTTTGCCACGACATAACAACATAACCTTTCTAGTGTGCTGGGTGTCGCTTTCTGCCAATTAGCAACGTTTTGTATGTCTGCGATTTGTCATGATTGCAGCAGCAGAGATCACCTTAGAAACCACTATCGTACAATGAGACGTGGCCTTCCATCAGTGGCTTTATAATTAATACATCCATAACTATATGTTATACGATTGAATTGCTGCAAAGATGTATTTATCGTTTATCGTCGTTAACGTGCTACTTGGCATATCTTCGCTGACTTCGCTCGTTCATGGGGTTAGTATCCGTTTTACTCCAATATCTCTCTCATGGTGTATTTAGAAATTTTTCGCAAAAACACGTTGTCCGAATACGATAAAAAAATTTCAGAGCGAGCTCGACTACGACGGATGGTTGCAGTTGAGGTTATGGCACGCGGTCAACGACGACCCGGTGCCAATATATACAGAACGAGGGAATGTCACGGTGTCCAGCGTGCGTAGCGGTGCCTCCGTCGTCGGACAGAGCAGCCTGACGCCAGCGCAGATAAACGCGCTGAGAAATCTCGCCGCACACGACGGCAAATATAGACTGAAAGCAGTGGCACGTACTTCCTCTGGCAGTGAAGTCACCTTTTTGTCGTCGGTGCCAGCGGTACGTGACATTTGACACTCGATAGTACGTTGTACTT
The DNA here is from genome assembly GCA_014825685.1 of Pseudomyrmex cubaensis. Classification (NCBI taxonomy): domain Eukaryota; kingdom Metazoa; phylum Arthropoda; class Insecta; order Hymenoptera; family Formicidae; genus Pseudomyrmex; species Pseudomyrmex cubaensis. The sequence continues at coordinate 4,954 of QVOA01003871.1, read as the reverse complement.
TAAACATACTGATCACGTCTTTGTTAATTTGCAGTGCTATCTGTTGGGTTCCGATCTGGAGGATGTTCTGACGATATGGCTGGATACCTCAGCAGTGCCGATAGCTGTGAGCATCTCCTCCTCGGGTCCTTGTAGAACAGACAATCCCTTCACAAATATGTGGACCACAAATGTCATAGTGAAATCTCCGGAAGCTGGCCCAATTCCAGACACAGCCACGTATATTCAGAAGCTCGAACGAGAACGAGAGGCGAAGGAGAGAGGAGAGGCTAAAGATAATCGTTCATTCCTTGCGAAATATGTACGCATTTTATGTAATTTATGTGTACGGAAAATGTGATTTATTGACACGCGATTTATTTGTTGCAGTGGATATACATCGTTCCCGCGTTGATATTCTTGCTGATTTCATCCGCAACGAATCCAGAAGCTGCTTCAGGAGGCAGTGCACAAAGACAGTGATCTCCAATTGAAAATAATTTCATTGTACCTGGGTGCGCATCATGTCTCAAAGGAATCTTGTGGAAGAATTGTCCAAAACTTTTATAGTGTAATTTCTTAATTTGCAATAGTGTGTATATTATAAAAATACAAAAATATTAATAATATTAATAATAATTATAAATATTATATAAATAACTTTCTGGTCTGAAGTGAGAATAAATTATTGAATGAATTAAAAAAAAAAACACTTGTGATTTGTATATGAAATCCAATAAAATAAAAATAATGTGAAACAAGTACAACTATGACATCTGTGTACACAGCTGTAGAAAATCAATATTCCATCACCTTGCCAATGCCGAGAGCACAACATTGACGATGGTACATTGTTGTAATAGAATTGCTCGAGAATGACAGAGTTTTCCTTGAATATTCAAAAGCACATAAAGACGGGCCTGGTTGTGAGCGGGAAATTCGACGGGTCTCACGCGTGTCTCGCGGCTGCCACACCGGGTGGAACAATTCTGGTGCACAGTCCGCACAGACAGCCGCAGATCGATTTCTCCGATCACAAACAATCCAGCAAACGGCTGTTGTGGAGCGGAGAACTTGCGGAACTTCAAATTGGTACGGAGGTAGTAGAATGACAATGTTGTCAATTTTTATTCTGCACACACACGCATACATTCGAAGAAAAACGCACCTTGCATATTTTTGTTTTATTTCTCTAATAAAAAAAAAATCTTTGTTAAGGTTAAATCATTATGCACTGGTCGCCTTGGAGAAGACGAGAGAGATACTCTTCTGATCGGTACTGTTTCTCACGTACTCGCTTATCATGTCGAAGACAACGCCGACGTCTTTTACAAAGAGGTATTGAATGTAGAGCCGGAAGCGGAAAAAGCCTTTGATGCAAATATATATTAATTAACAATTTTACAGATGTCGGATGGCGCGAACTGCATGATCGTTGCGAAAGTCGGTTGGCTACCGAATCAGGTGGTGATAGTGGGTGGCAACAGCTCGGTGACAATTTGGGATCCGCAAGGTACAGAAGTGTTTTGGATGGTGATGGGAGGTATTGTCACTTCTCTCACAGTGCTCGATTTCGACGGAGACGGAGAAAATGAGGTGGATATTGTGGACACACGTATTTTATATTTGTCAAATTTTTATTTTACACCAAATAATTCACCTTTCAGTTACTTGTCGGCACAACGGACTTCGAAATCAGAGTGCAGAAACAAGACGCTATGCTGTGGGAAACCAAAGAAACAGCGGCGATAGTTGCTCTCATTGACCTGTCCAACAGACAGTTCGCTTACGCCGTCGAAAATGGGACGATCGGTGTTTACGAGGCGGGACTGAGACTCTGGCGAGTTAAAGTAAAGTTTCTACACATATACTGCGCGTTGAAATAACGTAACCAGATTTTTTATTAGACTTATTTCAGTCGAAGCACAAAGTGGCGTCCATAGAAACTTTCGACATCAACGGCGACGGTGTGCCGGAGCTGATTACCGGTTGGAGCAGCGGAAAGGTGGACGCAAGGATACACAGCACCGGTGAGGTCATGTTTAAGATTCAATTGTCTTCTGGCGTAGCGGGAATAGTAGAAGCTGACTATCGGAGGACAGGCAAGCCTGACTTAGTGGTAGTTTCCGTCCACGGCGAAGGTACAAGAATTTTGCTACACGATCATAATAGTCTTATATTTGTTATTTTTCTTACTTCCACTTCCTTTCTTCGATTACACTTTGCACAGTCCGTGGATACAGTTCCGGTTCGGCGATGCAAACTCCGGAGCCTGGAGAGATGATGCGCGAATTGCTAGCTAAGAAGCAGGCGCTTCAAATGGAATTGCGGCAAAGAGCCGCGACAGGATCCAGCATGTATTACGGATCGAGATTGGCCATCAGTTTGCTAACGAAGAGAGGCGCAGCTCGCGTCGCACTTGCCGCCGGACCCGGGCTTTTGGTAATGTGTCGAAAAACTTGAAGATAATCTATTCTTAAAGAGTTGCGCAAGACTCATAAATGCAAAATGACATTCAGGTGTACTGCGCCATAGTTTTCGCCGAGGGTGTTTTCGAAGGCGAGACGCTGGTTACGCATCCCAGTCATCCGCAGGGAGAATTTGAGATCGCGCTCTACCCCGCCAAGAACGATCCCGTGGACATACACGTGAAAGTGTACGTGGGACCTCCCAACACCGATTTGTTGCAGGTACAGAGAATGGATAGCCTGTTGTCGTAATGTAGCGCAGCGAATGTTAGACTTCTGAGTGCTCCATGTTTGTCGATGCAGGTATTCGAAATAACGCGGCAGCTGCCGAGATTCTGTATGTACGAGCTCGTACCTAAGCCGCAGCAAATTCCCGAGGAATTGTCGAGCAAAGGTGTTGTAGCGGATGTACGTTCACGCTTCGAGTTTAATTAACAACAAACCAAAATATATTACACTTGGTATAATAAATGCGCGCGATCTGCAGGTCGCGGAGAGGCCGCAGCGCATAGCGATTTGGTTGAACCAGAGTCTGATTCTGGGGGAAGAATTGGAGGTCGCGGAAAACGGACCGGACGCCGGATGCATCGAGGTGTGGCTTCGCGGAATGCGGGACAACAAGCTGCACTGCTTCAAATCGAACGCCGCTGGAAAACTCACAATTCAGACGGGCGACTCGACGCTCGCGGGCGATATCATTCAGTCACTCGCTATGTACCTGGGCGTCAGAGAACTGACCTCGGAAGCTGTATTTCCGGAGGAAGAGAGCAGAATGCTGGAAGCGTTGGAACGTGTGAAGGGTAGGACAAAACGTAGTGGACAAAACAAAAAAACACGAATTTTAAGTGAAGAGAGAGAGAGAAACGTCTCTCTTTTTTTAATAATATATTTTCGAATGTGATGGTCTTCAGGTTTGAAGGAAGTTGATGCGCGACTCCAAGCTGAGGCGGCGGGCAGCGCATCTCTTCTGAAGAACGTCGTGATCCGCTTGGAGGACGCTAGAATCCTCGGGAACATCGAGGACATGCGAAAACGACTGATGCAATTGAAGACCATCAACGGCGATCTGATCCGGGAACACGAGATACGCGTGAACAGCCATCGGGAGCTCGCGGCCTGTCTGAAGGAACTGAACATCGGCGTGCAGCGCGCAGCGCGACTCAGAGGTAGATAACCGTTGCTAGATTGAAGTAAGTAATCATGTGTAATGTGAATTCTGTTAACATCGCATTTATTCTTGCAGTCGGAAAAGCCGCTTCTAACGCGGTGGCTCGTTGCAGAGCGGCTATACAAGACGAAAATCCGAAAACTCTCGCCCTCGCGATCAGACACGGCTAATATCTCATTTTTTTACACATTGATCCCCCATGAATATATTTCCCACGGGATCTAAATAACGGAGGCGAACCGCGGATTGTCGCGCTAACATACAAAGCTGCTGACAACAGTTGTTTGTTTTGGTTTTCATTTGTTTCTCTAATAAAGTTGAAGCTATTTGTAAACACATGCTTGCCTCCGAATTCTTTTGTTACTTCGTTTTGCTTCTTATTCGGAAGCCAGTCATTTCCATGGCAGATCTCGAACTGTGCAGAGTGCACTTGTATAGTTTTCTATATTGTTACTATCAAATATCTTTGTTACTATTACAAAATCTTACAAATTATTTGTAAAATCCCACTAATTAGGTGAATAAAATCACCATTCGTATCGGTAGGTGATGGAATCATCCGCGGTAATTTACCCGTCACCTAAATATGGATGACGCGGCGATCAACGTGTTATTCACGTGAATTTTCGTCTTTATTATTCTCTCATATTTTCGTCTTATCTCTAATTACTCACCTCGGTACAAAAAAACACTGTCTGTTTGTAAGTACAGATTTGTAAATAATGCAGATTGAAATCGTACACTTTTTCTCTTTCATATTTCCTCTTCGTACGTTTCTGCCGCCAAGTATTCGTTAGACTTAACAATCGATTCGGTAATGTTAATCAGCGAGAACAAGGCACAAAGCATTTGTGCCTCAATAACAAATATATTTAAATATATTTGTCAATTAACTCGAAGCTGAAAGATTAACTGTCGGATACTTCGGTGACGAGTTAGACGTATAATGTGCCTGACCATGACTTGCCGAATAAAAATAATCGTGAATTTGTGTCATAATCGCGTCATTATATAAAGGCCAGGATTATCTGCGTCTTATTGCTTAAAGAGAGAAAGAGAGTTCTTTTTGCAAGCATTGTCTCTTAACGCCGTAGACATTATCTCTCTATACTTATGTTTCTTCTTTTTCTCGCATCATCACGTGTTCACGATGTGTGTAAGATCGGTTACGGCTTTATATCGTTCGTCGCGTTTCTGAAATTTATTTATGGCGCTTTCGCAAAGGCGCACAGCCAAAATAACGTAATAATTCCCAGATAACCAAGACTGAATGAGCACATTTTGCAAAGTCTGCAATAACACATTATGCCAGTACAATGTAGCCAGCATTCAAACATAA